>JAZAYU010001373.1:0-54266 GCA_038501625.1 Corbicula japonica
TCGGCTCTGCTATGAAATCGTTTGATCTACAAGAAGTGTGTACGTGACATTTGTCATTTCTATAGCTGGTTTAAGTTGGTTGATGATGCAACAATACTGAAATATTACACTGGAGATAAATTAGGATTTAATTTATAAATTATGGAATATGTTCACGATGGTTAGTGGTTTAATATTTATTTTACATTTACGTTCGTAAATGTCGGAGTTTGTGTCATAAAATAATTAAAATTTCTGCAAGCATCTAAACAAACTAGATATACGGTCTTTCATTCCATTACAATAATTTAAGGCCTATACGATTTCGATCTTGGTGTACTAGTTTTATTGCATGTGCTGTGTAGATATTATGGCTGATCAGGATTTACTCTTTTTGCTCTTGCTATAAAAGTTTATCTATGGAGAAATAAGTTATGACAGGTGATAGTTTTATGATCTTGGATCCTGGGCTGGATTCTATAGAGCAACTTAACAAATGCACCAAGTTCATGTTAACCTCGGGGTAAAAGTTTGCAAGTTAGCATGGATTAACTGTGTTCTTAAAAACCCAAATTAATTTCTTTTAATACTCCATGCATTATGACAAGTTGTGCTGTGCTTAGTGTGAACCGGTATCACAAACATACTCCAGTTGAGATCTTTGCAAGTCAGTGAATAAATTCCTTGAAATATCCTAATGACCCTGGATGTTCTTACCCAAATTCAAAGAATGTTTGTGCAGACCCATATCTGGATATCTGCACAGTATAGAATGATGTGGTATTAACTCAATAATTACAATATCTAATGTTTGAATATTAATCTGTGTTAAATAAAAGTTGGTTCTATGTAAAAATGGAAAGTAAAGCCACCATCATCTTCTATTATAACTTACATTTGAAGAGAGATGAAGTCAGGATAGTCTCCCTTTCATTACTGTATATACTTTCAGCTAATACATGAGAAAATATATTTCAACTGAATATGACCTATCTGGTTATTTTGTATGTGAGGAACTGAGTTTTATTCAAACATACAATTACTACCTTAAATATTATAGTCAAATATTTTATCATCGCATTTCTTTGTTCTTTAAATACAAAATAATATATAGTTGTCTGTCTCAATTACCATACTATATGAAGACCATGACATTGACAAGTTTAGAATTAGTGAAGTTTGCCTTTATCTTTACAGCTTTCATTTTTAAGTATTCATCATGAAAATTACTGTTTGATGATTTCTATTTTTGTTTCACAATAAAATTTATTTTGGCATATTTAATTAAGGTCTAAAAAGTGGTATGATGTTACATCTTGTATCAATTATAAAAAAGAGAATTGAGTCAGAATTCACCAAGTTAACAAGTTAGGTGTTAAATTCTGTTACTTGTTAATGTCATGGAAAATACTCAAAAAGTTTAAATAGTGCAAATATATTTCTCAGGGTAATTAAACTGCACATCTGTGTCTGTCAATCCCTTACAAGCTAATGTAATGTAATGACTAACACATTCTTTAGTTTGAGTGTTGTTTATTGGGAATGTTTTACCTACTTGTAAATATATAACTCAATTTATAAACTGAAAAGTGAACAGTGTAGATTGTGATCAGACTGCACTGCACTGGTTGATCTGGGTCTACATTGGGTGCACATGTGACAAATGCTGTGCTAAGCACCAGAAGGGTTAAGGTATGCTGGTGAATGTTCTGTGTATTCTGGGCCCAAGATCATAAAACTGAAACTCAAAACCAGTTTTTAATGCCAAGCATCTAATTGGTGAGTGACAATTCTCCATTTCAGCATATCAGATGTTTGAAATTTAAGACTAGTCAACGTTATTAGTTATATGACCTTTGACCCTTGTTTTAAAACTTTATTTTTCATTAAAGAAAGAAATTGATTATAAACGGATGTAACTAGTGTAAATGTGTTGTATGATTATTTTGGATTCTTTATGAATTTTTATTGTTATTTGTTTCAAATTAAAATTACATTCCGAAGTTTCCTTACTATGTAAAATGTGTATAACTTTAATGTACATCAGTTAATTTATTCATTTATGTTTGTATTAATTAATCCATAGTATATTTTTGTATATTTTTAAAAAATCACTCTTGTTATATTTCAATCAATTTATTAAATTAAATATGTTTTTAAAATGAGGAATATAATATTTAGTCTTTCTTTAAACTGGTTGTATTGCTGCTCCCAATCCTTCTGAATATTTAATGTACAGTCAAACTTGTTTAAAGCAGCCGCCCAAGGAAGTTGCAAAACGTTGCTGCTTAACACTGGTGGCTGTTTAAGACAGGTACTAATTAGAACAAAATGTCTGAATGCAGGTGGTGCTAAGGCAGGTTCAAATGTTGTTCAGATAGCAACATGTTTGTACTGCCTTCAGCCCTAGTCACCATCTGGTGAGCAATGTAAACTACGATTGCAATCTGTCTCCGCGTTTACTATTCGGTTAAAGAATGATATGTTTTAGACTTGACTACTCAAAGATCAGGGAGAGGTATCCTATTCACCCCATCCCAGGGTGGGGTAGATCCAGTGGAGGTTCAATGGGTTTGCTCGAATCGCCTTTTTAGGGAGCATTATTTACTTTTTCATGGAGTTTTCTGGGCAACAGGAAGTGGATACTTATCATGTTACTACCCTAACATTTCTCCAAACCGGACCCCTAGATTGGCAGACTAAAAGGTTGGATATCCGATCTATAGCAAGTCATTCGAGGACTATCAAGGTTACTGGCAGAATATAATAAAACTAAATCTGGAGACCAGTCTCAAATCTCAAGCATCTGATTGGCTGAAATATCAACCAGTCGCCATTTCAGCCAATCAGATGCTTGAGATTTGAAACTTAGGTGTATTATCTTGGCCAAGCTCTGGTAGGACTGGCTAAAGATCTCAGTTATTCTACCTAGGTATAGCCCGAGTTTCAGGAACCCAGATGTTAAACGCTCTGGCAGATTTCTTTAAAACTTGCAGGTATGATCAAGCAGGATATGTAAATGATCGATAAGAAAAGACTTTTTCCAGCGAAATTTTTTACCAGAATTATCGCCCTTTGTAAATTTCAGTAATACAATTTTGTGGCACTTACTCCTCATTTACTAGGCAGGATGACCACTTGTTGTTAATACATGATACAAATTATTTCTGTTCTAATCTGTATAAAAGGGGGCATCAGCCTAAGTGCACAGTTTAGTTTAATTAGAGAACTAAATATGAGAACTTGGCCATCAAACATTCAAGTTTATAATTATATTACAGGAATGATTTTCGGGCAACAGTTCATTTACTTATTCTGCTAACAGAATTAAAGCGACAGGTAACCCATACTTGTGCAAATGTGTTTCACCAACAGCATTATGTAATTTTCTTGGCAACCAAATAATCAAAGTATATTTTACTGGAGTTTCATCAGTTCAAGTTTATACACTGATTATTAACCTTTTAGATAGACTGGCACCACGGTCTCTATCTACTCAATCTGTGATACAAAATGTTAGACTCGTCTATTTTTAAAAAACCCGACCTGGAACCAGTCGACATTTTAGAGAGAGTAGAACTTAATTGGTATCATTAAGTTTATAATCAGATATGACAAAATGTTTCAACTCTTTCAACATCTAATGGAACCAAATTAAATTGTCTCAGCAGATAAACGGTTCCATTTCAATGTTCTCTTACTTTGAGTGAATGTGTGGATCGACGTACTCAGGAATGATTTCATAAAAAAGAAGAAAAAAGGTAAGACAAGCTTAGCATCGGCAGTATTCATAACTTTTATTTTAAAATGAGCAGAACAACTCTTCGAAAGACGTGCAATGGATGACTTTTACCAGTACATTAATTACGACACTATGCCACGATACGCCAAGGGAAAAAGTGTCTGAACGAGGTCAATTCTTGAAATGACGTCGTAAAGTTGAGCTGAAGACATTGCCTATTGTGCATTTCGCGGTAAAACTACCAGTAAATTGCCAAAATGTGTAAAACAATAACAAAATAATTATAAACAAGAAATATCTTTAAAAAAGATAAACGGCGTTAATGGAAGAGATTTATATATACATGTATATAAGAAAGAAAGAAATACAGAGAGGCAAAGCAGACACAGTTTAGTTATTTTATTTTATTTTATACGTCTTTCCAATAAACAGTTTCGCAGTCCTGTACGAGTTACTTCCCGCGACCGAAAATCAATCCAAAACGAGGCTCTGCAGGATAGCTGAACGATCGGGCTAATGGCTTAAGCACATAATAGCTAACCTTATCCGCTATATTGCAGGTCTGCGTTCGTCGCCGGCGGTGAAAAAATAAGTTGCTGGTCTGTTATTCTAGCCAGACCTTTTATGTTTACTATTTGTTAGATATTTAGATTTTTAATGATATAAGAACATGTACCATTCTTGTTGATAGTAGGCAGTATGAAACGCAATTCGGACAAACATAAGCATTAATTTTACCAATTATGTACAACAATTTCTTCTTTATATCTTTTATATATTTTAATATATTGTACTGGTGTAAATGTTGCAAATTGCTAAGGCTAGCAATGCGCTATTATCCGGAAATCGTGATATGTCAACATCTGGTTACATGATCTGTAGACAAAAAAAAATGAAAAAATACAATCCGAATTTGTTGATACTTACACATTTGAACAATAGAATTGTCCTAAAAAATTAAGGCGTTTATGGTCAACGTGTAAATAATTTGAATATTTAAAATGTTACGTATACTTCACAACCAAATATGATTGATTCTGTCTTGAAATAAAACAGGATCGGTAATCTAGTTGTTTGTTGTAGAAGTATCATTCGTAGAATAAAATCCAAGGATTTAGATGCCGGCTTCCAAAAAGATGAGAATATTTATATCACAATATGGTTGCATATCCAATTTAGATTTCTTAGGTTTGACAGATTGTAATTTTGGCATAAAAGCCCAAACTCTAATTAAACATATATAACATGTTTTGACAAGATTTGTTTCTTATTGACGGCTTTTGTTTCTATACGTGTCATAATGTTGATTAAGAATCCATTTAAGTGCTAAATCAAATATATTTGATGGCACATCCAGTAGTTAAAGGACTCCGAAATACTTAAGAATTGGGAGGTGTAGATACCTTGCAAATAGAAATTACACGATCTCTATTGGTCAATGATATCTGCCCCTTTAAGTAATTGACAGATGACCCCGTGTGCGAGACAGTTTGACATGTTTATGGCATGCCGCCTTCAAAATCAATCGCCGCCGACATAATCACAACATGATGTCAGTAGTTGAATAGACACGCTAATCCGGAAACGAGACTCAATTAAGCCGTGAAGAGAACACTGCGACTGTCTGTTAGTTGAAGTCGTTTAGTGTCTAATGCGAGGAATAATGAATTGACACTTTTAGTCAGAAACCTGATTGTTTTATAAATTATTTTCAAAAATATCATGACGCTGATGTATTATTACTAATTCAAAGAGAGAATATATTTAAAAAAAAAGAATTTTATGATAAAAAAGAAAGTTGTAGGTACATATTCCCTATTACGTTATTACAGCGAGCAATCATTTATCCTGTAAAGCAGTCACGTGACTGGACAGGGGAGGTAACCAAATAAATTCATCGAATTATTGGAAAGGCGTATAGCTGTCGACGAACCCTCCCTGCCTTCTTAGTATGACTTAGAGATTAAGCGACCGAATCATGACAACTCATAAATTTATTGAAAGTGTCTTTCAAAAAAAATGTTGAAGCTGTTGCAACAATTTCATACAATGATAACAAGTCGATTAAAGATACTGAAGCAAAATATTCAGTTTCAATAATATACCTCGTGTAGAGTGAGAATTCAAGATGAATAAATGTCCTTGAAATTTAATAAATATAAATAATAACAGCCTGTTACAAGAGCGAAATCTACCAACTTTTACGTATATTAACTTTAAAAAAATTGTCCGTCCTGAGTATTGAACCCGGGGCCTCCGCTTGAGAGGCGAGAGTGTTAGCCACTACACTACAATAAACTTGTATTTCGTACTTGAAATTAACAATCATTATCAAAGGAACTAGAAAGGAGCCAGTAAGAACTAGAACTATCTACACTTCTATTTCGTTTTACACTGTGTAATGTATACAAGTGTTTACCTGACAACCAAGAATATTCCATATAATATTGTATTTAAGCCATAAATATTGACTTATCTGGTTACTTAAATCGTAAATATGTTTTTCCTCCAATACAACACCCACTAACAACCAATCGAAATAATCTATTTGATTTTTCCGCTGCATAATAATAAAAATCCCACTAGATACCCCTCCACCCTGCTAGATGCCTCTCTGGTGTAAATAGCTACCAATAGAAATAGTTCATTTAATTTTCCCTCTGCATAATAAGAGAATACGAGTATTATTTACAACATTTCATTGGTCGAAAAACTAGGTCAAAAGTGAGCTTAGACAGCTAACGCCGAAAAAAAGAGACCAGATACTAAAATACTTTTGATAAATAGTTTTCTTACAATTTGCTTATAATTATTAATAACATTTTATAAAATGTCTCTCCGAAGTACATAATTTGATGTTTTAAAATATGAGGTAAAATAACTGTAATAGTGTACCAGTAACATTTTATGTAAGATCAATCATCATTGTTTTACCATGCCTCATTGTGCTATTTCGTGCTTTATGTATACATGTTCTAGGGCCATTATGGCTTATTACATACTTAACTACATACATGTACCTTTGCGATTAAGTCCTAAGTATTGTAAGTGTCTGCACATGTTTTACCTGTAAAATTCACATGCGTTTTTATCCAGAATAAATGCATCATATTTTTCAGAATTATATATTATAGTATTTATAATAATATGGTCTAATTCTCATAATTCTGTTGGCAGTGTCTTATTTAAGTTTGTGTCATGCAGACAAAGTATGTTCTGTAAGGTAGGATATCCAGTGCAGCCGTTTGGTATCGAGGATTTTCTACTTTGCCTTGCTTTGCAAGGCAACCAGGACATTCATTAAGCGACGGTGGCAGGGTTTAAGAGTTTATGAAGGTTTATGGGGAAATGTTTTCTTTAAAGAACATAGAAGCTCGATTTGTTTCTTTTATCCCTGTCATCGGGTTCTTGCTGATTTTACTTCAGGTGCTCTGGTCTCGATAAGATCATTGAGTACCCGCCCTTTTGCTTTGCAATGCTATAAGCTTGATTGGTGGGTTAGAGTAATTCCACCAAGACAACTTGTACTTGTTTTGTGATCGAGAACCTGTTGGGGCAAGCGTGAGGTTGGTGCACCCTAGAATCTGGTTTAAAGCCCAAGTGGTAATTTGTTTTGCCACTGACCGTTCCAAGGCGCTGACCTTTCGAGATCTCACTTTCTATAATTGTTTGTGGCGTCCATTTTGAAACTGATTATTGTAATACCATGCTCTCTTTTCCTCTCTACTTTTTGGCTGTGTGGGGAGGCTGTGTCTGCTAAATGTGGCCATTCCTGATATGCACATTTCACTTTTCTACTAAGTTCTTACAAAGTAATCTTTCATCAGCAATCAGTATTCTTATGTCTTTTTCAACCATAGAAGTAGAACCTCTGAACTCCTGTTACAAGGCCGACTCCACCGTTGAGCTACTGAACCACCCGACAAACGTATGCCCCTATATTGGCAAATTCATTTTGTACATTTGTGTTACTGCTCCTCGTCTACATTTAAAAGCTTTGGGAAAATGCAAATTACGCTTTCTTCCTCTAGAGATTATCGTACCAATTTTTCTTCACATTCAAGTTTCAAATTTATGTTTGCCATAACTGTATTCATATTGTACCGATAAAATCGAATTGTACTTGACCACTTCGTCTTGACAAATTTGACATAAAAATTCTCAATACATTCAAACCAAAGTTCTAATTGGTCATTAATTGTATATGTTTACAATGTATTCTAGTTTTGTTTCTTCCCTACGTCAAGAGAGGTTGTGGAAAGAACTTGAAATCAATTATTTAATGTCTTTTAAATCGTTATTGGTTGTTTTCTTAAATGAATCCAATACCATTTACTTACACCGCAGGTTCAAAATAAGAACAGTCTTAAATTGAAAGGGAGGTAATTTTAAAATTAGATACTTTGAAAGTGGTTTATTTAAACAAATGCGCTGTTGATTAATCATGTTTTCTGTTTTTCCTACTAATGAGGGGTCCTATCAAAATAAAACAAGGAATGAATTAAGAGCAAATTTCTGTGTGCTTGACCTTTTTATGCAAGAAATGCATTTTTAGCAAAATTAAGGATAACTCTCGCCAAACTGTGCAAAGTCAATTTCGAGATTAAAGCTTAAGTCGACGAATGTTGTTGGCATATGATCATAAATAAAGAGTGAATTCAATGTCTGTCTAATAAAAAATACGGACAAAATGTGACCAATTAGAACTTTTGTTGAGTGTAGACTTAATGTTAATAAATGATTTTCAATTGCATCTTTTCCTTTTATTTATGTCTTAATCCCAGCAAAACCTGCTATCAGTTTGAAGGTCTGTCCATCCCTTTTGTCTGTAATCAGCAAATGGCGTGTTGACTTAATTGTAAGAAAATTCCAGTCCACCGAATGACGTCACCCTCAATTTGTTCGGTATCCATACGCGGGATTTCGCCAACCTACCTACTTTCACTTTCCAAGTAACTAATAAATCAATTTTCTTATTTTGTGTCTCACATGATTTCTAAATGATTGCTTGTATCATAATGAACAAAAATAATCACATTCTGAAGTTAGAACATGTTGTTTTTAACGCATTTTCTGATTGATAAATTGTTTATGTCTAATATTTAACATAATTTTGTTTTATACACTTTAGACAGCAGAAATAGTCTTAAAAGACTGTAGAAATTGGAAGTGTCTACCGGCGCCACAGTGACATACCGAATAGTGTTTTGTCAATGTTTAATCTATTTAATCTGTAATATTAATAATGCTATTGACGTCAGTGTTTATCTTGAATTACTTCCTCATTCCATTTTTATTTGACAAGAGTATTTGTTCGCCGATATCAAAACCCAGATTTACTTTATGGGCGTAAATAAGAAGACATTGTGATTTGCTACATTCGCTTATAGCATAGTGTTTAATTTTGTTAATATTATGTCTGAATATATGTGACCACGAACGGCAAATGGATATTTAAAATGGCATACTCAAGCACGATAAGAGACACTATTTCTGAAAAAGACGATTTCGCAGTTTCGGGTAAAAAGCAGATCAAGTTTTGCCAGCCATGTAGCCGAAAGAACGGGCAATCGGAAGCTCAGCATTTCTGCATTGACTGTGTGGAGTACCAATGTTCTGAATGTTCTGTAGCTCATAAAGCGTTTTCTTTTGCTATCAACCACAATGTAGTTTCGGAACAAGAAGCTGATCAATTTACTGTTTCGTTCGACATGAAAGGTTTAGATCAGTGCAAGATTCATACAAAAATATTTGAGTTTATTTGTGAGGATCATGATCAGTTGTGTTGTAGTACATGTGCTATTGTTAGCCACCGAAAATGTCAAAGTGTGGTGGAAGTGGATCAAAAAGCATGTTCAGAAATGAAAAATATCACAACATTAAAAAACGACCTAACGACGATTCGTCAAAACGCCGAAGCAACAGTGCAGATTATTGCAAGTAAAACAAGTAAATTTTCAAGCGATGCTTTAAAAGTAAAAGGCAATATGTTGAGTCTGAAAGAAAATGTACAAAAATTGTTTGAAGGATGGGAAAATTCTGCTGACAGAAAGATAGAAGAATTTCAACAACAACTATTCGAAGAATATGACACTTTGACATCATCATGTAAAAGCCGCATTGATGTAGTTACAAAAGTTCTCTCTGATTTACAGTCCGTCTCAGAAAACGGAACACCATCACAACAGATAATATTTTGTCATCAATTAAAAGGTCAAGTAATCAAGCTAAAGAAAAACAATGATAAAGTCAGAGAGACCGTGCGAGATGCAATCATCTGCATAGATATAAACGATTTCCTCAAACTTCCGCCGGTGGAAGAATTAGAACCATGGAAAGTTACAGCGAAGTATATCATCCCAAACCAAAATCCAATCTGTCAAAATAAATATACAAAGACTGATCTTAAGCTTCGTAGTTCGGTCATGCTGACGGAAGGTGAAAAAGATCAAGCATCGTTTACAGGCATGGACTTCCTTCCAGACGGGAGGCTAGTAGCGGTTCAATATGTTGGCGACGAATGCTTAGTATTCAATCCACAGCTTCAAAAAGTCGGGTCAAAGATATTAACGTTTGGACCACGTGGTATTTCTGCTATATCCGAACAGGAAGTTGTTATTACAAGTGGACGGAAAGAAGTTTATTTTGCACACATTAGTAAATCCAGTGAAGTATCTGTGACGAGAAGTGTTAATGTACTGAAAAACTACCACTCAATATGTGTAATGAACACAAATGAATTCCTTGTAAGCATACACGATAACATACCAGCTGTAGGTATCTTATCGAAGACCGGTGATACGAAAGAGCTGGGTTTAAAGGTTCCTCTTAGAAGATATCCGTTTGATGAAAGCGCGTGTTGTTATTTAAAAAACTGCAATAAAGTTGTTCTTACAGACCGAAATGCAGACACTGTTTACATTTGTGATATCAATGACAACACTAGCATCGAAGTGAAAGGAGATAATATAAATGATCCACGTGGTGTTGCAGTCGGCCCTGATGACAGCATATTTGTATGTTGTCAGAAAGAATACACATACTCTATGGTGCATTTATCTTCTTCAGGAAAATTAATTGCTTCTTATAAACTTGATATCCCGTACCCACATATTGTTTGTGTGACCAAGGATAAAACAAAGATGGCTGTATCAAATGCGTCTACCAAAATGTTACAACTATTTGAAATAGTGTTAACAGATTAACTCGTGTTTGTTTCAATCCACGTTACAACATCATTACGTACGAGTATGCGATCATTGCGAACAAAATAATACAAAGGCTAAAATGACTATAGTGGCAAATAAAATACCTAAATGTTGACGATGGTGATAGTCGTAAATCGTAGAAGGTGGTAGTGCAGTTCATGACACTGTTTCAATATATGTCAAAGTCATAACTGTGTATACTTATACTCATTTATATAATGGCAACATAATCACAGCTGAGAAGCATTGTCCACATAAATCACAACAATGTTATTACTTTTCCGGAATAGTAATAAAACTCGAACAGTAACACTGGTAGAGGGCTGACGATGTCAAACCGCAAGCCGTTTTAAAACAATTAATACATTTTGCTTTTATTTGGTGTGGATTTTTGGAAAGTTACACAGAAATGATGAGTTTATGTGTATGTTATGCTTGTGAATGCCATATATGCGACAGTTTTTTTTTCTTGAAAATCTTTTGTGTTTATCAGTGTTTAATTACTATGTATTACATAAAAATCCTTGTTTATTCGTAAAACGATATAAATCTAAAATAAAATAATCAAAGAACTAGTCCCTTGTCGAGATAACATTGAATATTAGATCATACTACGTTAAGATATCTCTGTTGTTATGAAAACATCATTATAATTGGAAATTTACATGATTTTGTGTGTCTGTATTTTGTGTGCCTAGGTTTTCATACGAAGTATGTCAAAATAGTATGTGTTTCGTTACAAAGACAATTTTCTTTTTTAGTGATTCTTATGTGCAGCAGTTGCGAATCTTCATCAATTTTGACAACATAAAGATACCTTGTGTCATTGTGATAACGGTCACCCTGCCTAATAGGAGTCCTACATGTGGCTGTCAACTGACGAGAGGAATAATCATAAAAAGACATACGATGCACTGGGGTCCAATATTAGCGGCAAAGAACTCAGTTTTTATTCAATCTGGAAAAAATGATAGTACCAACAAAATCTTCAGACAGTGACAGCCCAGTTGAAAATCACAATAAAATCAATACACCACCAAATAAGTTCAATGTAAATTTTTTCCACAATTAGAAGAACACCAAGATCATGCCGAAAACATCTTCAACTGAGGCAACAGATTCAGTTTCTGATTTATTATATTTCTCCCCGAACGTAATTCGTGGGAGAATAAAGTCGTCCTGTAATGTGTCCGTCCGTCCGTCAGTTTGTCCTTCCGTCCCAAATTCTAGTCCGGCCCATAGCTTTGTTCATTGAAGTCTTAATTTAAAATTATTAAACAGAAATGATTTACATGTCAGGACGACGTAACGCGTGGATAATTTGGGTCGCTACCTTAAAGGTAAATGTCATAGCATGACCTTGAAGCAAAATTGTGTCCGGTCCATAACTTTCTTATTTATAGTTGGATTTTAAATTAATTCAATAAATAATTGTGAACGACGTGTCGGGTGCAACATTTGGGTCGCTCCCTTGAAGGTCAAGGTCGAAGGTTGACTTTGAAGTAAAATATTGTCCGGTCCATAACTTTGTTAGATGTTTAGCGCGCAACATTATATTTGCTACATTGAAGGTCTGGGTCACAAAGTGACTTTGAAACAAAATCATGTCCGGCCCATAGCTTTTTAGCTCACCTGTCACGTAGTGACAGGGTGAGCTTTTGTGAGGGGGGTTCGTCCGTCGTCCGTCGTCCGTCCGTCCGTCCACAATTGTTGTCCCCACTCTAGCGGACAGAATTTTGGTCCAATCTTCTTCAAACTTGGTCAGAATGTTTATCTCAATGATATCTAGGTCAAGTTCGAAACTGGGTCATGTGACCTTGAAATCTAGGTCACTAGGTCATATTATAGAAGCTTGTCCGCACTCTAGCAGTCTTAATTATAGTGCAATCTTCTTTAAACTTGAACAGAATGTTTATCTTAATGATATCTAGGTCAAGTTCATAACTGGATCATGTGACCCTTCAAACTAGGTCACTAGGTCAAATTAAAGAAAAAGCTTGTCTGCAATCTAGCAGTTGTAATTTTGGTCCGTTCTTCTTTAAACTTGGTCAGAATATTTATCCCAATAATATCTAGGTCTAGTTCGAAACTGGGTCATGTGACCTTGAAATCTAGGTCACTAGGTCAAATTATAGAAAAAGCTTGTCCGCACTCTAGTGGTCGTAATTTTGGTCCGATCTTCTTCAAACTTGGTCAGAATGTTTATCCCAATGATATCTTAGTCAAGTTTGAAACTGGGTAATGTGACCTTGAAATCTAGGTCACTAGGTCAAATTATAGAAAAAGCTTGTCCGCACTCTATTGTTCGTAATTTTGGTGCGATCTTCTTCAAACTTTGTCAGAATGTCTATCACAATGATATCTAGGTCAAGTTCGAAACTGGGTCCTATGACCTTCAAATCTAGGTCACTGGGTCAAATTATAGAAAAAGCTTGTCCGCACTCTAGTGGTCTTAATTTATGTTCGAACCATTGAACAGATGTTCGCAGGTGAGCGACCCAGGGTCCCATGTACCCTCTTGTTTTATTTGCATTCACATTTTAAAATTATTTTACAGAAATGCTCCCCAAATAAAATTTGACAAAACTCACCTTCATAGTCATATAACTAACCGTTTTTCTGACAAAATACCTTTTTGGGAGCATAACCCGTCTTCAATGGTCTCTAATATTCAGATTCAGAGATGAAAGTTCACACAAAATAATTAAATTTAATTTCGGATGTTAATCATGAATTTGCTGTTAAACACACATCTAAAAGAAAACTGTCTGATTTTAATAAAAAGCGTGAAATATGCATATCAGGAATGGCCACATTCAGCAGACACAGCCTCCCCAAAAAGTAGAGAAGGAAGAGAGCATGGTATTAACATAATCTGATTCAATATGGACGATACAAACACTTAACGAAAGTGAGAAGCCGAGAGGTTACCGTCTTTGAACGGTCAGTGGCAGATCAATTTGCAACTGGGGGTTTAAAACAGGTTCTAGGGTGCACCAACCTCACACTTGCCCCAAAAGGTTCTCATATCACAAAACAAGTACAAGTTGTCTTGGTGAAATAACTCCAACCCACCTATCAGCTCAACAATATTTCATGCAAAAGCACACAAACGGTCGAACAACTGCAAATTAGCAAATTGGTCACATGTTTGATTCAGAGCTTACGTTTCACACAAAAACTCTTACCTGAATATGCACAGTTCTATTATTCTTATACTTTTCCAGTAACCGTTGGCATGACGAGGTAAACAAAACCTCACGACAAAACTATTACCTGTCTCCGTAACAAAACGGCTCGCGGTTTGACATCGTTAGCCCCCAGTGAATGTGATGATGGAATATTGATATTTAACAGATAATGGTAGATCCTGACCAAATTGTGAAATTACATGGTCGAAAAGGTTCTAAAATTGGTAGAATGGAATATGAGCTAGTGCATGTGCTTTCTGATTTCCAAATGACAAAAACACTGCTGACTAGTTTCTCTCAATGCAAAACAACAGAAAGTGATAATGCAGCAACTTGTTGCAACCACAAATTTATTGTCTTGCCGAACAAAAAAAACTGATAATGCAAGATATTGTTTGAATTCCGACAACACAAAACCGATTAAAAGAAAAACACTACGCAGTGCATTGCACCTGCAGTAACTTGTAACATTTTTGAAGACACGCTTACACACTTTTCCAAAGCTAATGACAATTATGTAGGAGTTGTTTTTAAATTATTGTTATATGTTTGGTATAAATTCATATGACTATCATATAAGATATACCTAGGGAATACTAAAGATTTATGTACCCTAACTGTACACGGTTTATTAACTATCAAGACTTTTATTTCTGTAAAACTACATTTGCAAAATTACTTTACAGCAAGCTTCCAATAAAATATCGTAATCTGCGTCGTCCGTCTTTAAATAAAGTATTGTATGCGTACTGTTCGACTGTAATCTTGCGTAGACAAAACTGTTTATTACAAATCTTAATGAGTCACGTTGTCTATTGATATTTCATATCTTTTTCACAAACCCCATATATATCTCCGAAATTTTCCCGGTTTCCCTTGTCACATGCCACAGCACAAAGGGATTCTGACTCTGGTGGCTCTTCTCGACATGAATTGCAGATATCCTTAAATGCAACGTTTCGGTCACGGCTGTCACATGCGACTATGCACATTGTATCTTCAAGTGGAGGATCCTCCATACAATCCAGGACTGTGACAAGATGTCGGGGGTTCTGGATCACTGACCAGCAAGCGTTCATGCACTCCAATGCAGACCTTGTTGCATAAGCAGCGCTCATCACTGATGCCAACACTACCAACAACATAATGGATTTAGTTAGGTTCACCATGATCAGAAAATCTGAAACAATCCTTACTAGGTAAAAGAAAATACACAAAAGAGGGTGCGACTCTATTTCATAGGTAACAGAGTCGCGGTGGCCATAGCTTTAAATGGTTTACTGTCAAAATATAAAACAATGCGATGTAGCATGTTAAGCTTTTGCGGCAAAGATAAATATTACATTTGTTTAGGCATGTTAAAGTGCTATAAGCAAGAAATACGGAATGAATCTAAAGTTCATAACGGTACAGTCTTTATCCGAAATTGAAATTTAGTGGTGCAAAGCCTAGACTATGGCCTACAAAAATATGGGAAAGAGTGTTTCCCCCCAAAAAAGAAAATCATGAGTTTGCTCCATATCGTAGCGCTGGCATTTTAAACGTGTGCAATTGTTTATCCATCATAAATAACCAGTAATTACCTTATTTATTATTTTATATAATAAAATATGTAAATTTATTAATGTTAATAAATAAGCTTAATTATATCGAAGAGTTAACAAAAGTATCATCAGCAACGAGTTTAGCATAAACAGTACATTATAAGTGCTATAGCTATGAAATTCATACCTTTGCGTACGCCCAAATTCAGAACCATGAAGCATTAATGAAGCCTCTATACAAAACACCCGTTATTATATTATCCTTTATGCTAGGATTGCCAATAGTGACGTCAGTAAGCTTGATAAACAACAAGGTAGCTGGTCAATTTGAAAACATTTTTGTTTATTTCACAGATTAAACAATAAAAGTTTCGAATTGTACGACACCTTGGCGGCAGGTTAAAGGAACGTTTGTCATAACAGTAAAATTATTGTCAAAAACAACTTCTGCTTAACTGATTATTAAAGCATTACTTATGCGATCTATGAAAAGATTATCAGATTAGAAGTGACTTTTAAGGTTAGTTACTGTTACGCATTATTTATGGTGAGATCAACAACAGACCAAGGAAAGTCACTTCTTTCCTCGTGCATAGTTGTATATAGACTTTTACCACAAATAATACTTTGGAAAAAAGTTGAGGGGATTATCAATGTTTTACTAATTTCGAACACTATAATGCATTGAAGCTTTCTTCTCTTTGTATCATTTGACCTTATTTGAATAATTTCATCATCGTTAAGCATTTGCGATGAGCAGGGTTGAAGGTTATAAAACTCAGATTTGAGACCAGTCTCAAATCTCAAGCATCTGATGGCTGGAATGGCGACCAGTCGCCTTTATAGCCAATCAGATCATTGAGTTTCGAGACAGGTTTCTATTCGCAGTTTTTTAATCTTGGGACCTGAATGCGCAGGATATCGAGTAAATATTAGAATAGAGAATTTCAATTTTGTATAGACTTATTTCTCAACTGATGAATTGTGTTAAGAACTCTAGATAAAGCTGCTTTAAATAAAACTATTTTACAAAAATTAGACTGATTTAATTTCTTTATCTTACTATGGTCATTTAAATACAGTCTATAACAGTCTACGTCCAGCCGAACCTGCAATAAATTCAAAGTTAACATTTTTGTCATTTCAAACAAGAAATACCTTTAAAAAAGATAAACGGCGTTGATGGAAAAGATTCTTATATATAAGAAAGAAAGAAATAAAGACCGTGCAAAAACTTCGTCTGGTGATAATACGTCGATTAAAGAAGAATGTCTAACATTAACTGTACATGTACATTCAGTTTCAATAAAATACCTCTTGTAGAGTTAGCACTAATGATGAATAAATTTCATTAAAATACATTAAATGAAAATAATAACGACTTGTTACAAGAGCGAAATCTACCAACTTTTACGTAAATTAACTTTAAAAGAAAGTGTCCCTCCCGAGTATTGAACCCGGGGCCTCCGCTTGAGAGGCGAGTGTGATAACCACTAGACCAAGGCGTTTTGCATTTCTGGACTTTAAATTAACAAGCACTATCTAAGGAACTAGCAAGGAACCAGTAAGAACCAGAAATATCTGCACTTCTCTGTCGTTTTACACTGTGTATTGTACTCGAGTGTTAACCTGACACCTATGAATATTCCATTTAAAATCGTATTTAAGCCATCAATTGACTTAACTGGTTATTTATACCGTAAATATATTTTTTCCAATATAATTAACGCTTTTTAAAACGAAAATGCCCGAACATATAAGCGCCAGGTAAATACTTACACACAATATAAAAATAGTTACGGTAATCATTAACAAGAACCACTAATAACCAATCAAAATAATCTATTTGATTATCCCGCTGCATAATAAATTTTATTTACAATATTTCATCGGTCGAAAAACTAGGTCAAAAGTGAGCTTAGACAGCTAACGCCGAAAAAAGTAAATATAATTGTCAGTCCTTTCCAAATACAGTAACAACTATAATTTTACAAAGAAACTCCGAAGACACTTTATCCCACGACGTAACGGGCCCATTTAAGACCGTGTGCGTATAACACGGATTCATGCGTGCTCATTAAAAGCACGTCCTCATGTCCAAGACGTACACTGTTAACGATATCAAATGACAATTTTTTTACCAATCAGTACAGGGGAAAACGTTACATTACTTGGAAACAGAAAACGAAACGAAAAGAATGCGCACACACGATTTGCTCCCTGAAACTAATTTAATACTTAACACATTTTCCGTATTATATATGCCACCACACATAGGATTATAAGGTAAATAAAAAATGTTCGGACGATAGCTGGTTGTCTTATCTCAAATACCAATATGGTTTTGCTATGTTTGGAAGCAATATAGAATGTTTCTACACCGTTTTCAATCGTGTAAGTCATTCTAGAATATGGTGGATTTACTTCATCTCTGTTATAAACTGCAGTTCCATTCTCCAAGTTAGGTGATATTTGAAGAAGGTAACCTGCCAAGTAACAAATATAAACAGATCCGTCTTGCTCAATGGTACTAGTTAAGGAAAGGGGTTTTAATAGCAAAGTCTTATTCACTTCGAGATGTTTAACATTTACATTGCTATCTGTATAAACAGATCCGTCTTGATCAAGGGTACTAGTTAAGGAAAGGAGTTCTAATAGCAAAGTCTTATTCACTTCGAGATGTTTTACATTTACATTGCTATCTGCTATCCCCGTTATACCAACAATACTCATATTTCCAACATCTAGAACATATACCTGATAGGATATTGGGGCTTGATTTACTGACAAGTCATTTGAGTGCACGGATACTGACACTGGGTTGTCAAATAGTGGTTTACCATCAACAGTATCAATCGTTCTTAGTATAGTTCCATGTAGATTCAGTACATGAAGTGCTGGTCCATTAGTTGAAGTTGTTGTAGTCACGAACAGTGCGTCGGCTCCATAAGTAATGTCTGTCGGTTTTCCATCAACAGAAAATTCGCATTTGAGAATTAAAGCATTTCCATTGAATGATAATATTTCAATTTTCGTAGCATTTGGAAATGCGACAGCTACTGTCGTATCATTGATTTTCGCCACTTTTCCTGGTGATTCTTTCGTATGCATGAATACATGGCTTACACCGCCATCAGTGGTATTGATAAGAACTAACTTGTTTGTAAGCTCGTCACAAACAAAGAGCAAGTCTTTTCTGAGAAAACAAAAGTCAGTGACTTTCATTCCTACATTTATTTTATACACCCAGTTCCTCTGATTGTACCAAATATGGCAATGACAGAGATATCAATATAGCTAGGATAGATATGATCCATAGGCATGTTTTACATAATTCAACAAAGGGTTTAAAACATGTATTGTTCATGCTAGCGCAGTTTTCGCTGTTAGAGAAAATGTTAAATGCATGTTTATCTTGCACTAATTCGTCGGTTTGCAGTGACTTATCAGCCGTATAATTTTGTTGCGTTATGTTCACGAGCTCGCCATTGACCTTCAACTGTCCAACAGTTTGCATTTCCAGTACAGAAGGAGTAGGTTTGTAAGTGTAAGTTGTCACAGAACAGACAGAGACCTTCTCCTTAGCAATTTCTAGGTCCTTTTCTAACGTGTCTAAATTGACAACTGCCTTTTTCATTTTCATATAAAGTTTGCACCGTTGACCAGATAGTTTAGTATTGTTTGCATCATTGTGTAAAGTAGTCGCTTCACTAGATAACGAACAGAGATATTCTTTGACTGGTGCATGAATCTGTTTATCAGCAGATGATATTTTCTGAATTTGCGTTTCAAATTTACTTATAGCATTTAAACAAGTAATCTTGAGCTCTTCTTTCTGTTTGCTTATGACGGCAAGAGCATCCTTTTCTAAGTTGTTTATTTCCAAATAGTTTGCAGACAGAGAAGATGCAGCTTTAATCAATTCATTTTTAATATGGAGAAGTCTGTTTTCAAAATTTTTATATTCATCACTGTTTTGAATGTTTCTTACCAAGAGCGGCAGAAAATGCACTTTTTCACACTGGTCGTGAGCATCGTGTTTGCATCTAAGACAGCAAAATTTGTCACAAGCTTCGCAATAAAACTTTATTACGTCTCCATTATGTTCAGTTCAAGTTTCGGTGCATATGTCTCTGGGCATGTCACGTTTGTCTTGCTGCTTATGCTGTGGTAAAAATGTTTCATGAAATCTGAGACACGTGGTACAGAAATATTGTTCACAGTCTTGACAGAATCCTTCTGCCTTCACATTCTTTATTCCGTTCTTTGCGCATAGATCACAATATATTTCAAAAACTTCATCTTTGTCAGATATATCTCTATTATTTCCCCTGTTTGCATTTCTTTGAGCCATATTTCAGTTATGTGAACTCCTTTTGTTAGTTATTTTTCCTTATTAACCGATCCACAGTTTCAATTTTCTTTAAGAAATTTTGACCACCTCGTTGTGCTATTTATGTGATTAATTACACGAAATCACATTGAAAAAATAATTTTTTCTAAAAAGATAATGTCTGATTCAGCTATGCGGTTTTAATGATTGCCTTTTAAAAAGTCGATCATTTTCTGTTTGAAACCGGAAACTGTTCGCCGCTCTGTAATACGAAGAAATTTGCCTGAAATTAAACAAAATCATCATTGTATAAATAACTAGGGAATACAAAAATCTACTACTACATAGTGTTATTCATACCTGATGATATATTAAAAACGGAAAACTTGTATTTATTTTATTCAATGGAAATGAATTTATACACATTAATTCATTTTGCTTGACCTTGATATTATATTCTTATGTTTTATCTGTTTGTGTACTGTTTGCTAGAGGGCAGGTTTGGGTTCTTTTTCCACGGTAACATGTAGGTGTTTGTTAATATGATTATGAAAACCTGACGGCCCCCTGTTATAAAACTGAAGACGGAAACCAGCCTCGGATCTAATTAGTTATGAGACTGTGGTCGATTTTAAACAGTCAGATTTTTTAGGTCTGAGACCGTCTCAAATCTCAGTTTTATAACCTTGGAAACCATGTTTGTGTCTTCTGTGATAGGGAGGCAAGGTCTTTTGTAAAATTTACTTTTCTTTCTCAATCGTTTATGACTAACCCAATCTTTTATCAGAGAACAATATGCCACTGTTCATGAAATATTTTACTAAAAGGATTTCATGGTTACCTCCATATTCAGTCAGTAATTCGGTTATATGAATAGACTTAAAGTGCATCCGAAATGGTAAAATATGGCTGGTGGCTGTGTACTTTGGAAAATTTTGCCGAAAATGTTTCTGAAAACATAATGTGTTTCAATAATTTTGCAGTTTCTTTGCTCTCTTGCGACTGGGGAAAAAGCTAAGCGTTTTATACCTTTTAGTAGAAAATATATAGATTTTGAACATCCTGCTTCGTTTCCATTTGTTAGACCGTATATGTCACAAAACGTATATGTCACACGTGTGTGACATATTCGGTCGAATTAATCACACCTGTCTTCATGTGACATATATACGTTTGTGCAAATTAGCGATACAATTTCTGAACGTATATATCACACATTTCATATAATGAACCAATTTTAAACATCTTTGTCCGCAGCAGCAGCAGCTTGCCCTCATTAACTTTAACGAAATATCACCATCAACATTATCATCACGAGTGATTTTCATTGTAACGTTTTCGACTTGCATATACGCAATAGTTTTAGACGAGAAACTTACATCAAGTTTTTAAATCAAATTAACCTTAGGATCTTTTTATAACTTTAATAAACAAAAAAAATGACATAACTTAAACAGTTATTTAAAAGGACATCACATCATTACAGTAAAGTCTCTGTTTTTAATTTTAATAATTTTAGTCATTTTAAAGAACATCACACCATTAGACGTATATTCTAACTACACACTTTTGAAATGATATAACCGTTTACAGGAAAAAAATCTACAAATACGCTGTCGCCGTCACAATTTCGCTATCAACAGTGATTTAAAAAACACCACACCATTACACGTAAAATCTAGCAACACACATTAGAAATCATGTAACACTTTACACGAAAATATGTTGTCGCATCGTTTTGTCGCGATGTTGCATGATGGTGATGATGATTATCATCAGTTTATTTATTTACATATTTTTAATTATTTCATTTTTGTATATTTTAGCCAAACAGTTGTTAGATTTTAAGCAATTGAATACATTTAAATAGATGAAAAGGGAACTTTGCAGCCACCGAACACGACAAATATGAAAATACTGCAGGCTCGGTTTGATTGAGCCTGTTCATGGGCAGTAATGGGAATGTATATAACTGCCCACGCCGCCTAGCCCCGGGTTGAGCGCAACTCAGTAATTACACCATTAAATAGTACAATTTTGATCCATCCCAAACGATGGTATGCATATGGCGGTGAACATGGAACCTTCAATGAGGTATTTTCAGATTAATACCTTTCCATGTTCAGCGGCGTATGGTCCCCAGATAAAAGAATGGATTTGCCCTAAACGAGAAAATAATTGGCGGAACTAAACAGAATAGAATTTTGACAGGGGATCTTAGAATATAAATCCTGATTATCACAGACGACGCCAAAGGCAAAAATTAAAAAGCAGGAAGTATACCCTTGGGGGTGATAGGAAATATCCAAATCTATATTGGGTGGAATATTGAAACCATCTATCTAATATTAAAACAAAAGTAATTTTAGAAGTACTACAAACATAGTACATAAGTATCGTGCTCAACGACCTTAAAAGGACGTAACTGATAACAGCAGGTTGTGTTCCTGCTTCCATTCCAGTGGCGTAGCTACTATTAGGCCATGTAGGCCCGGGCCTACAAGTTGGACAAGAAAATGACAATTTCAAAAGTCTCAAAGACAATAAAACAGGATGGGGTGGGGAGTGGGAATCGTAGCGGGTTCGCCCCCCCCCCCCCCCAGCCACCTAACCAACGGGCAACTGCCCCTTGGAACCTTTGTATGGGCCTACAACTTGATAAAAGCTGGCTACGCCCCTGCATTCCTTTTTAAGGTTTGAAGTTGTACTGTAATTCGGGTCACAATCTGGTGATAAGTGCAAACTACAATTGTAATCTCCCCGCGTTAACTAGTTGGTACCATAAATGATACATTTCCAGCTTGACTATTCAAAAACAAGGAGATGTATCATATTCACCCCATGTTTGGCATATTTATGATAGCTTTTATGCTCTTGGTTAATAAAACAATTAATCTATTATATTCTAACAAGGATATCCTACTTCAAAATTGGCAGTGGCTATAGGTCCGGTAACCTGATCCTTAGACCAGCAGGTCCTATAACCGGATCAATAGACAGTCATTCGAGGGCTTTAAAGATTACCGGACCTCTAGAAAGCTCTTGTACGATGGTTACTGGAACTATAGCGCAATGTTAAGGAACCGTGTTAAGAATATGTTAATAACATGTTAATAACATTATCATAAGAAAGCATTCTATTTTTTTCTTAGTGTCTGGTACACCTAAGTTTATGTTCATTGCAAATCTCTTTCCCTGTTCAACTGGACCCTATTTTTAAATCGGCATTATAAATACAAAGAATTGCCCACTATTCATTTTTCCAGTGCTTAATGCACCGGAAAACTTATGTTGCAATAATTATTTTTGGGCAAGTATTTTTTTTTCATTATTAAACAGAATCAAAATGCCAGAATATAAAATGTTGAATATAAATAATATCTTGGCAACCATGTAATCAAAGTTCACTGGAGTTTTATCAGTTCGAGTATATATAATGAGCATAACCTTTTACATAGACTGATACCATGTTATATCAATGCTGTCTTTTAAGATTCAATACCATTTTATCGTTTAGATGGCATAACACTTAATTTGTCATTCAATTCAATTATCATTATGTTTTCAATTATGATGTGACAAAATGTTCAAACCTCATGCGAATACGTCTATTGGGACCACATTAAAGTGTTTCGACAGATAAACGCTTTCATTCTAACTTGTTCTCTTTTTAAGACTAAACACTTCGTCAGAATGTGTTGAAATTCTTTGAGTTAGGACTTCATCAAAACCATCGAAAGAGTCAAGCTTCGTGGAGCATCTGTAGCAATCGTATTGTTTTTTTCTAAAATGATCACAGTAACTTTAAAATTTTCAAAAGTCGTTCAAAGAATGCCTTCACCTGAATCTTAATAACGAGACAATACTATTAAGTATATTTCAGACTGTGAGCGCATAAAACATGCATTCATGCGTATTCTCATCAAAACATGTCCTCGTGAGAGAATAGAACTCTACGGTTCCAATCACTGATGTCATTGGCTGCTTTTAGTCTCTAATGCCACTATAAGTAATAAAAACACTTCGAACCAATAGTATACTGCCAATTCACCTCACTACTATTAATCAAAGCGCTGAAAGCGTTGAAATACTGGCGCGCTGGTTGAATCGAACATGCCCTGCACAGATATCATTACTGTAAACATATGAAACTATGTGTGATTTTTTCGTTAAACTTTGTGACAGTTACTATCATCAACATTAGCAAATAATTCTGTATATTCAGGGATTTCAATAGATGCAGGTACTTGTATTTTGATGCAAGGAAATTAGGTTTTCCACTTTTTTTTCACCTGAATCTTAGGCG
Source organism: Corbicula japonica (assembly GCA_038501625.1). Lineage (NCBI taxonomy): Eukaryota > Metazoa > Mollusca > Bivalvia > Venerida > Cyrenidae > Corbicula > Corbicula japonica. Next base: position 24,304 of record JAZAYU010001373.1, read on the forward strand.
GGGGTCTTTTTGATGCAGAAGCGTATGATTAGTGGTTAAATTTTGCTAGAATAACGATGATCAGGCTCCGCCACAACTGAGTATTGTCAACAATGAAATGCACAAGGCTCACGTACCTAAGAGACTGAAACAGTTACAATCTTAATTTTTACGTCGATCGCAACAATGCATTAACAAAAATATTCGCCAACTTACTAACGGTCTCCCCAGGATTTTTGGAAGGGTGGTCGCTGGATATTTCGTGGATATAAGCTCGCGAAACTTTATTTTTTAACTATCATTTTATACAATTTTATATTTGTACCAAAGTTTACTGCAAAAACTGTATATAGTACATAGATGTTTTTTTTTATCTCTTTAGAGCCAAGAACGGTACAAAGTTAAAAAACATAAATAATGTGAAACAATGTGTAAACAGTATGTCAACATGTGTTTTAATAACATAAACTGATCTGATCTCATCAAGTTACAATGTCAACTATATACTCTGTATAGTTAGTTTTTCACCTTCATTGTCCAAGATATCTCACACATATCAAACTCAGTGTTTCATTACAACTGACAGAATTAGGATTAAACTTTCAGAAGCCTCTTTTCTTCTTGGGCCCAAGCGCTGACTGCCTTATTATAATCAAACTTCAGTACATCAGGACCTTCCATGGATATCATTAACAATGAATTTAATGTTGAATTGTTAAGCCTGCTTCTAAGCTTAGTCTTCACTCTTGATAAGGTGGAAAACCCCACTCACAATCTGAAATTAAATTAATTTACGATACCAGTAAACATAAAGATAGCTTCACATATATAAAAATAATATCATAATAGGTATTCAGTTAACACAAACAGGTATAATAAATTATGTAGTGCACCCCAAGAACCTGGTTTAAACCCCTAGTAGCAAATTATTTTGCTACTGACTGTTCCAAGGCGCTAACCCATACGGTTCCCCTTTTTTGTTAAACAATCAACAAACAAATCATTTATTTTCCTCTCTTCTTTTTGCTGCAGGGGAGGCTGTGTTTTATGAGTGTGGCGATTCCTGATATGCATATTTCCCTTTTTATATATAGTAGCACGAAATTGAGTTATTTTATTTAATTAATGCAAGTCACAAGGCTAAGTAAATATATATAAAAAAACATTGCCAACTTCTTGCAACCAGAAGTAGACTTTCTTCCACTTAGGATCGACACCTGACTGGATCGAACTGGCTGTTCGAGGTAGCCGGCGTTGATTCAGTGTCTCGGCATGTTGGGGTACCGCGTCCGGCGTCGGAGTAATTTCACGACGTGAAGGGGTACTTGGCGTCGTAAGAGTCGCTCTTGAAGGGCTATCCGGAAATGATCTCGATCTCATTTCTAGAATTTTGAAGTTCAGAATGCCCGATGGAGTTGGCATCAGCCTCACAAGGCCGGTTTCTCTTGAAATAAGATAGAATTGACGAGTCGTCGTTCTTTCGCGCATGCATACTTGAAAATGTGTCCGACGAAAATGAACTGATCGTTACGATGACAGCGCAGTAAAATGCCACAGAATGTATTTCTTTTGCAATTTAAGTTCTAAATGCAACTTGCCAATAGATTTGTTTAAAACAAATCCATTATCGCACAATTATTTTCATACATGTATACAGTACAATTTTCGAAGTGTTTGTCTTCTAATCACAGAACTAAGAATAACCAAATAATTACTCATGATCGCATCTCATTAAAATCATTGAACATTATGTTAAACACGCCGGGTTCCGCTATTAATTGAGAATATCAAGAGTCAACAGAGCCAAAATACGATCAAACGACACCGACAGACTTGCGAATTCACCACGTGGAGAGGCGGAGTTATCCAGCTGATAGTAAAGAAATCGATTGTGATTGGTCAAATCGCCCATTGCTTAACCTTGAATGAGGTGTGTATTGAAAAGCGACCTGTGTTTACAATGCAAGAAAGAGAAAATTATGACATGTCGATTTTGAATAAACGGATGTCGGCGAATTTAACACTTGTTGGAAACAGATCAAAGCTTGTTAACGGTTGTCTGGGGAGAACACTGGGACCCGGCCCGGTCCTTGTTAGCCGAGCAAAATCTCGATCCACAACTACTCCAACCTAACCAAAATGGCAGCCCACGCTATCTCCCGCTTGTCACGTGACTGATTTGTTTTTAATCGTTCTTTTAATATCCTTTCATAGTTGTTCGAATCACAACATTAAATTGTTTTCTTGTTTTTATTTGTAGAATTATCTTTCAAAGTTCGCATTCCTTCTCGAAATATTTGTATTTTCTTAAAATGCACTACTTTTTATGCCACACAACTACGAAATCTTTCAGGCGTAACTAAACTACTCATTCATATCCAGTTGCTTGTTCACTGCCGTAGCTGGTCATGATTTCACTCTACATTGTTCGATGGAATTTTTGGCATGGATGCTCCAAAATTACACGGAAACTTACTATCAATCGCTCAGAATTCGTGGAATGGTGTGCTGCATTGTGCTTCACACTTGTGCAGAACATTTCGGCCTGCTCTCGCGGTGACCACTTACTTGATACGCTCTCGTGGTCGCAATGATACACCGAAGTTAAGGACTGCGCGTCGCAGAGTTCACAGCATCGTTAGTTAATACTGGCGCATGCGCGCCAGTATAAAAACTGAATTTAAAGTTCAGTCATTTAGGAATCAGTCTTATCAATTCCATTTAACTCTTAATGCAAAAACGGATGTCAATTGTTAATGCCATTGGCAAACCGTAAACCAGTCATCAATGCGAGTGATTGGTAGCCAATGTAAAAACTCCGAATCTATCTCCATATCTATCACTGAATGTCAATTAACGCAGCATTCGCACATTGTAAGTTGTGAAAAAATAAACATTACAATTTTACATTAATAACTTTATAAAACCAATTATAAACATTCCACCTTACGTAAAATGACAATGGGGTCATTTCTTGATATACGTATGAATTTCAGCTAATTAATGACTCACCCATTTTTATAAGTCAGGTACGTTATATTTTTTATACATCACCTTAATTTCAATGATATTCATTTGAATCGAACAATTATTACGTTTTTAAATGTACCACTATATGACAACGATACTGTGGACAGTATCTTTCTATTGGGAAGTGTTTAATAAAATATTTTAAGGTATACATGTAAAATAAAACCCCGACGTAATCAAAAAAAATAATATCCGAACTTTGCAAAATCAGTTGAAACAAAAAACAAAGTCAATTTTATATGACATTTCCTTGGAATTTATAAACTTCAGTCCTAATTCATAGGAGAGAAATAGTTTTTGCGAACACACTGCACTATTTTAGTTTTAACATGTACCTTAAAAATGTGCAAATTTTTAACGTACCTGACAAACAATTACAACTATTCAAAACTTGAACAGTTTCAAAACAATTGCAAAGTAACATAGTCGTATATACAATTGGTTTGCTGTAATTGTAATAAACATAATATATTTCTAGCTATATTATTGAAAGTAATGAATCTAACCTCGATTTGTAAAACAGTTAACGTACCTGACATGATACCAATCTGTTGTGTTTGTGCTCAAATATTTCTGTTGTAACTGATGTATACGGGCAAAATATGTGTGCATATGTTAGACAGTGCCAAGAAAATGAAAAAGTAGGGGAAATAACTTTTTTATTTAAAGAATCGTGTTTCATGTACAGGTACCTGACTTTAACGTACTTGACAGTCATTTTTTAATTTTCTGCTATGCAATCAATATATAAACTGCCACAAATGCATGTTTTACTTAATAATACTGCATGAAAAACGAAGAACAATGATACGGAAATATAATTTCAAAACTACGGACGAGCAAGTTAATATACTATTTAACGTACCTGACAAATTCTAACGTCCCACCTGTAATTTTATTTTCTCTCAATTAATCTTAGATTTGATGATTCGACGATTGCATTTTAGTTGCTTTTATTCCACATAATTATACTTTAAGACTTAGTAAGCCAAAGTTTAATGTTTGTTGGTGACGTCTACGTTTGTAAAAGTAAGTTTAAAAGCATTTAACGTTCCTGACCAGTATATTTGCGACAATCATTTCATAAAATTTAATCTAGGTTAGTCAGTTTATCGGAGAATTGTATAATTTTAAGTTACTTCGAATAAACTATACCATACCCGTTAAAACATGACCTAACATCGGTGTTTTGTTTCCTAATAAGCTTAAGGTTTACGTTAATATTAATATAGACCCCTTTGCGACAGACTATTTCTAGGAATTGTCGGCTATTCTGATGTCAATTATGACGATATGAATAATTATAATTCAATTCTAGTGTTCTTATTATGTTTGCTATATATTAACCATATCGAAATACGAGTTGAACCAACATTTCTTGCTAATGTCACTCAGGGAAATGACTGCGACATGAATAAATTGAAAATGTCATTTTATCTGACATTCAATGCTATAAATTCATTTCACAATACAACGATAATAGACACTTGCGTAATATTATGAAAATTTGGTGGTACAAAAGTGCATGAAAATATAGAAAACTAAAATTCTTTTCAACTTTAAACTTTCAACTTGTTTAGAGATGCATAAGTCGTTCATTACTTGTCGTGTTTGGTGGCTCTCAAAGTTCCCTTTTCATCTATTTCATTATCACAGTAGTATTGTTTGTGCGGTGTGGCCGCTGTAAAAAGTCTCCCAGTATAGTCAATCAGTGCTATTTTCAGTTACGTCTTTTGAAGATCTTTGAGCACGATACTAATGTACTATGTAAACTTACTTCTAAATTTCATTTTGCTTAAATATTACGACCAGTAGCCTGGAACCCCATTGTATCGATCTATTTAATAGTCAACATTTAACAGTAAAACAAAATAAACCACATGCCTTGTTATTTCTGCATTTCAATATCCTTTTTATGTCTTTTTCATTCAATTATTTCTAAAGTTCCTTCAATATTAATTATTTTCAGCAACAACTAGTTAATAATACACAAGGGGGGTAAATTTTACTGAAATATGAGGTCACACCATTATATCGATGAATTGTGGGAAACAGTTCAAAATATTAAAGGCCGCCTTTTCTATACTGAATGAAACTGTGACGTAGGTGTCATGTGATCTATCATTTTGATAATTGACAGCTGCAGACATACTGGCATTTCATGATCATTGTCGATTAAATGTTTTTATGCATGTGTATCAAAAACACTATACTGGCATTTGTGGAGGAAACGCTATTCAAAGGTACTTACTGCTGGTCTTAATTGATTTTCATAGAAAACTTCAGTCAAATGCTTAGCGAAAGTAGGCGTGACCTAGTTAACAATGTAAACAATCAGCAGGTGGCAGTGCAAGCAAAATATCGTAATAATAGCGCGATACAATGGATAGATCGATACAATTGGGTTTGAGTAGAAGGATCTAAATGGGTGGTTTCAATAGGCCAACTTATATAGGCCTAGATTCGAAAAGTGTTCACTCACCCAAGGAAATAATTCTTTAATTTTTTTTGGAATTGCAGCATCGACAATCGGTTTATTTTATCATAAAAACAATAACATAACATAACAATCAGTGTGCACAAAAATAAGGAAAAACATATTTTCAAACATATTTATCCCTGCAGAAGCACTTTGCACTTTACTTAACCCCTGCTCTAATTTTCTGTCGAATGTTTCTAGTTTTTCACGAACCTTTGCAACAAAAAGTCTGAATTGTTCTTCCATCCCAGGAAAATATGTCGTCTCCAGAGAGTGTACAAGATGAGAACGCCGTGACGTCATACAGCTGATTTTATTGTCAACAACCGATTTGTGAATGATATAGATCTAGTACCATAATTTCCAGTTGATGGTTTCCTGTAAGCGCTGATTCCAGTAATTATGTATATACTGGTTTTTTTTTAAGAATCGTTTAATGTACACTTGAGAAATATCCTTATTCGTCATGTCAATGAAGGATTTATTCTGGCAATAGAGAATTAATTTTGTATTCACTCTTTGTATTGTATTGAAACTTGCGTCTGTTGAAAGAACTTTTTCCCAGCGATTCGAAATGGCTTTCTTTAGCATATTTATTTCTGATAGCCAATTTGATTTATTCTTTAACTTATTTAAACTGATATTAGTGTCTATTAAACCTATGTCAGATATGATATCGTTAACAGAAATTATATCGGAGTCGATCCGATTTAAAAAAACAGACTTTTGTTATTGCATTTAATAAACTTATTACCCATAGTATACCTTTTCTTATCTCATAATGTTCAGTTGCTTCAATGTAGTTCCCAGATAATTGTTTAAATTGAATCCATATAAAAAGAAGGCATTTGTAAAATTTAGACAGTTTGGATGTTTGTTTTGTTAGTGATTTCAGCGAATCTATGTTCATATGAAATATTAGGAAATTTTTCCCGAATTGATTGAAAAGTGCAGTCGGTAATACTTTCCAGTTTGCATTAGTTTCATTATTTAAGTGTTTAATCCATTTTAGTTTTAGTGTTTTTGAGTAATATTCAAAGTCTGGCATATCTATTCCACCATCTAGCTTGTTCCCAATAATAGTTCGTCTCTTTATCTTATCCCTTCCATCCTATAAAAATTCAAATATCATTGTATTAATTGATTTTATCATTGTATCTGGCGTAATAATATTTTGAGCAAGATATACCAGTTTAGGAAGAATGTTTTCTTGCCAAAAATGTTAATTTTCGGTTTTTTCCAAGCATTTATCAATACATGTAGTTTGCATTTTTCTATTTTTTCATTCCAGCTTAAATTTACATTCATCTTTATTGTTACCGAAATAAACTCCAAGTGATTTAATGTGTTTTGTTGTAAATTTTACCAGTTCTATTTCATAATTTTTTGAGTAACCAATCCAAAGTCCTTGTGTTTTTGTTCTGTTGAGCTGGAGTCAAGAATGTTTTCAGAAATTATCAATAATATCTAAAGTTATTGGTATTTCATTTTGATTAAAAAAAATAGCGTCATATTGTCAGCGAGCTGAGTAACTTAAGTGTTTGCCTTGTATTTGTTTAACTTGATACGTTGTAGATTGTCTTAGGTTAGTTGACAAAACTTCCGCAACTAAATTAATAATAAAGCGGACAATGGACATCCTTGACGGATACCACGCTGTAAATTAAAAGAGTCTGAAGTCCAACCATTATTAGCTATTTTTGAGGTTATATTGTAGTATAAGAGTTTAAACCATTTTACAAAAGAATTTTTTTTACCAAATTTAGTAAAAATGTCAAACATAAAAGGCTTCTCAACAGTATCGAATGCTTTTTTGAAATCAAGAAATAATATTGCTCCATCCATTTCAAATAAATGGTATAGTCAATAATATCATCTATTTGCCTTATATTGAACTATATGTTTCTTTTCTTTATATATCCTTGTTGATATTGGTTAATTATATTATTTATAATTAACTGAAGGCGTTTTGCTAAAATTTTGGCTAACAGTTTGTAATCAGTATTTAAAAGTGAAATAGGTCGCCAGTTTTCAAGATTATCTGGGTCTCCCTTTTTGTATAATAAAGAAAATACACTTTGCTTTTGTGTAAGAGACAATTCGCTTTTATGGTTACCTTCGTTAATTGATGAAACTACCAATCGACCTATTATTGGCCAAAAGGCTTTGTAAAACTCTACAGTAAGTCCGCCGAGACCTGGGCTTTTATTGTGTTTCATTTCATTGAGAGCTGTTGTTGCTTCGGTAAAAGTTATTTCCCCTTCGCACTTATCAGCAAGATGGGATTCTAATGTTTGATCAAAACGAACATTATTAATATATTGATAATAGTCAGTGTCTCTATTGAAACTTGAAGTAGATAATTTTTTTAATAAAATTCTAATTCGGCTTTTAAAATTTCTTGGGTTTCAAAAATTGTATTATTGCCAATTTTTAGTGAGGTAATGAATTTTTATGCCCCCGAAGGGAGGCATATAGTAATCGGACCGTCCGTCCGTCCGTCTGTCCATGCTTACGCCACGCCATTTATGTGGCTATGAGAACAATGGTAACGGTAAATTCTATTCATTCCGTTCTGTTACGTGGCTATTTTTTGCTTTTATGTGGCTAAAAGAACAATAGAGAGGACAATAGAGTAGCCACATAAATGACGTTCGTAAGAACGTCCGTCCTTCCGTCCGTAATCTTGTCCTCGCTTCTTCTCTAAAACCGCCTGAGGGATTTCATTGAAACTTCTCAGGAGTTTTTGTCACCAAGCCTAGTTGTGCATATCCTAAGGAATTTCTGATCGGATTATTTTTGGCGGAGTTATGGGCCTTTTTACCTAACCCTAACCCTAAACCCTAACCCTAACCCTAAGGTAAATTTTGTTAACGCAATAGAGGTTACATTTTTTGTCTGATTGTCATGAAATTTGGTATGAATTAGGGAAGGCAACGAGTAGTAAAATTGTTACTCGAGTACTCGGACGACCTTCCTATCGAGTACTCGAGTACTCGAACGATTTCCGATTTTATTAGAGATAATTCCGTTCGCGTAATATCAGCTTCAACCTATTCAGAATTTATACCATATATCACATATTAATAAAGATACTTACACAACAAAAGTGTGTTATATCTTTTACTTGTGTTTTGTTATTTTATTATTTTATATTTATAAAATAAATCAACATATTGTATCAAAGTTACAACACAGTCACGCGAACATGTACATATACGGTGGTCAGAAAAATATTATGTCGTGAAATAATCAAGTCAAATTAATTAATCGAACTAAACTAAAACTATAGGCTCTTCTGCCTGCTTTTTTGGCGTGGTCTCGTATCATGTTTCAACTTAAGATGGTTAAGCATGCTTGTAGTTCCCCCGTTGAAGATCAACACGGAACTACATTTGACTGTTTTTCCGTCTGCTGCCCGTTTGAAGTAACTCCACGCAGACGACTTTGCGGGAGGCATTTTGCTGATGTTATACAGGTATTTATTTCGGTGTTTAATTAAAGAATGTGATACTAAACGTTACGATCGTTTTACTTTATCTTTTTATGTTCTTTAATATTCATAGATTAGTTCGCGTCATTTACCAATAAAAAATTAGAAATTATCATCATATGCAAGTGAACCAATCAATGAGTATATTGGGCTGTCCTGATTTTCGGTATGGAGCGCCAATTATCTAATTGTCAAACAATATATTTGTGCGAAATGGGTACCACAGGTGATTGGCAAACAATAGATCTGTATTACCGCTATAAAAACATTGCTAATTGACATTATTGACAAGTGCCAGTTGGGACCCTCATTTGGCAGTTTGTTATTTAACAACAATGACACTTCAACTTCAAAGCGTAAAATACGTCACCTGTGGCGATTAAGTGCATCGCGCATAGTGTATAATTTCAACCGTGTCGTAAATCGAATCGAATTATAAACAAAACAAACGGATTTCTTTTTTATATCAAAAATTTTATTTTTTCCGATTACTCGAGTATTAGATTTAGTACTCGTTACTCGGACGTTCGATCGAGTACTCGAGTACTCGAGTAGTCGATGCCATCCCTAAAACTATGAATATTGATGTTGATGATTTCTACACAAATTATTAAAATCATGTTGTTAAATTGACCAGGGGCTCCGCCCTGGGATTTTAATTTTTTTTCTTTTAAATTCTGTTTTTAACCTTTGATTTTCTACGGTTATTAACCAGATTTTGACACAACCTTTATACCATCTTAAAATTCAATCTTTCCTGAACAATTCATTCACTGGTTGTTCAGGGATAAAATTTGAAACAAAAATTTTAGTAGCAGGGTGAAAATTTCAAGTGTCAAAATCCAATATTTCTACCTGTCTTCAGCTATATTTAGGTATGATGTTTACCAGTATTATTGGTACAGTTGCTGGACAATGACCTGATGAACTTTGCTGCTTAGATCTGTGTTATGCAATATTAAGAACTTTGCTCTGGAAGATTTTATAGGGTAAATTTTGTCATTTTATGGATAGTTACCAATAAACTTTCTTCCTTTATAGCACTGAAAATCAGGCTTTTCTGAATATGTTATTCACTATTTTTTTAAGAAAAACAACAACAAGAACAACAACAACAAATTTGTAGCACATTCTCAAAATGTTAAGACTAAATTTAAGGCCACACTTTTTAGCTCACCTGAGCTGGCTCAGGGTGAGCTATTAGGATCGATGAATGTCCGTCGTCCGTCCACACTTAGTTCGTTAACACTATAGCGGTCACATTTTTGCTCCGATTGTCTTGAAACTTGGTCAGGATGTTTGTCCCAATTAATTCTCGGTCGAGTTCGAATATGGGTCATCTGGGTCCAAAAACTAGGTCACTGTTACTAAAAATAGAATTTTCTTGTTAACACTCTAGTGGTCACATTTTTGCACCGATTGTCATGAAACTTGGTCAGGATGTTTGTCCCAATGATTTCTTGGACGAGTTTAAATACAGGTCATCTGGGTCCAAAAACTAGGTCACTGTTACTAAAAATAGAATTTTCTTGTTAACACTCTAGCGGTCACATGTTTGCTCCGATTGTCATGAAACTTGGTCAGGATGTTTGTACCAATGATTTCTCGGACGAGTTTGAATGTGGGTCATCTGGGTCCAAAACTATGTCACTGTTACTAAAATAGAATTCTCTTGTTAACACTCTAGCGGTCACACTTTTGCTTCTATTGTCATAAAACTTGGTCAGGATGTTTGTCCCAATGATTTCTCGGAAGAGTTCGAATATGGGTCATCTGGGTCCAAAAACTAGGTCACTGTTACTAAAAAGAGAATTTTCTTGTTAACACTCTAGCAGTCACATTTTGGCTTCGATTGTCATGAAACTTGGTCAGGATGTTTGTCCCAATGATTTGTCAGACGAGTTCGAATATGGGTCATCTGGGTCAAAAAACTAGGTCACTGTTACTAAAAATAGAATTTTCTTGTTTACACTCTAGCGGTCACATTTTTGCTCCGATTGTCATGAAACTTGATCCGGATGTTTGTCCCAATGATTTCTCGGACGAGTTCGAATATGGGTCATCTGGGTCCAAAAACTAGGCCACTGATACTAAAAATAGAATTTTTTTGTTAACACTCTAGCGGTCACATTTTTGCTCTGATTGTCATGAAACTTGGTCAGGATGTTTGTCCCAATGATTTCTTGGACAAGATTGAATATGGGTCATCTGGGTCTAATAACTAGGTCACTGTTACTTAAAATAGAATTTTCTTGTTAACACTCTAGCGGTCACATTTTTGCTCCGATTGTCATGAAACTTGGTTAGGATATGTGTCCTAATGGTTTCTCGGACGAGTTCGAATATGGGTCACTGGGTCCAAAAACTAGGTCACTGTTACTATAAATAGAATTTTCTTGTTAAAAATCTAGCGGTCACATTTTTGCTCCGATTGCCATGAATCTTGGTCAGGATGTTTGTCCCAATGATTTCTCGGACGAGTTCGAATATGGGTCATCTGGGTCCAAAAACTAGGTCACTGTTACTATAAATAGAATTTTCTTGTTAACACTCTTGCGGTCACATTTTTGCTCCGATTGTCATGAAACTTGGTCAGGATATTTGTCCTAATGGTTTCTCGGACGAGTTCGAATATGGGTCATCTGGGTCCAAAAACAAGGTCACTATTACTAAAAATAGAATTTTCTTGTTAAAAATCTAGCGGTCACATTTTTGCTCCGATTGCCATGAATCTTGGTCAGGATGTTTGTCCCAATGATTTCTCGGACGAGTTCGAATAAGGGTCATCTGGGTAAAAAAACTAGGTCACTGTTACTAAAAATAGAATTTTCTTGTTAACACTCTAGCGGTCACATTTTTGTTCCAATTATCATTAAACTTGGTCAAGATGTTTGTCCCAATGATTTGTCGGAGAAGTTCGAATATGGGTCATCTGGGTCCAAAAACTAGGTCACTGTTACTAAAAATAGAATTTTCTTGTTAACACTCTAGCGGTGACATTTTTGCTCCGATTGTCATGAAACTTGGTCAGGATGTTTGTCCCAACGGTTTCTCGGACGAGTTGGAATACGGGTCATCTGGGTCCAAAAACTAGGTCACTGTTACTAAAAAAATAATTTTCTTGTTAACACTCTAGCGGTCACATTTTTGCTCCGATTGTCATGAAACTTGGTCAGGATGTTTGTCCCAACGATTTCTCGGATGAGTTCGAATATGGGTCATCTGGGTCCAAAAACTAGGTCACTGTTACTATAAATAGAATTTTCTTGTTAACACTCTAGCGGTCACATTTTTGCTCCGATTGCCATGAAACTTGGTCAGGGTGTTTGTCCCAATGATTTCTCAGACGAGTTCGAATATGGGTCATCTGGGTCCAAAAACTAGGTCATTGTAACTAAAAATAGAATTTTCTTGTTAACACTCTAGCGGTCACATTTTTGTTCTGATTGTCATGACACTTGGTCAGGATGTTTGTCCCAATGATTTCTCGGACGAATTTGAATATGGGTCATCTGGGTCCAAAAACTAGGACACTGTTACAAAAAATAGAATTTTCTTGCTAACACTCTAGAGGTCACATTTTTGCTCCGATTGTCATGAAACTTGGTCAGGATGTTTGTCCCAATGATTTCTCGGACAAGTTTGAATATGGGTCATCTGGGTCCAAAAACTAGGTCACTGTTACTAAAAATAGAATTTTCTTGTTAACACTTTAGTGGTCACATTTTTAATCTGATTGTCAGATTGTAAAGAAACTTGGTCAGAACATATGTCCCAGTTATTAATTGGACGAGTTTTAATTTGGGTCACTTGGGGTCAAAAACTAGGTCACTGTTACTAAAAATAGAAAAATCTTGTCCAGGCTGTAAATTTGTTATTTCTAATTGGATTTTAAAATAACTTGGCTCAAATGTTTACCATGACAAGGTGTAGTTTCGCGTACAATACCCATGCCTGTTGGTCCAAGGTCAAGGTCACTGTTACTAAAAATCAGATAAAAAAACGAAGCTTAGAGATACGACAATGTAGAAGTTCAAAATGTTTCAGTGGTTATGACTAGTCCCACAGTGGATAATGCTGATAGTGTTAAAAGAAGTTTGAGTCAAAAATATGTTTGGCATTCTAAAGCGACACTACTAAAATTACCTTTTTAATATATGATATCACCTGGAACGTGAGCAAATGCTTGCAAAAAAAAAATTTCAGTAGTAGAAACCGTTCCGGACTAGCCCTGAATACTTCAATACGTGCCGGAAATGATTATCTTGAATCATTCTAAATCTCCAAGTTTTTGTCAAATTTAATATGTTCAGAAACTCAACGTAGTGTTATCTCAATATTAATTATAGTCCGATATTCTTAAGTTTAGGTTTCATCATTAAATAAATACTATAGAAGCTCGAGTGAGTGTATATACATTGTATATAAATGAAAATAAAATTGTGCCAGTATTCAAAACTTATCGTTATCGCTAGAAAGATATAAGGTACCGGTATCTTAAAGACGGTTATTTGTTTTAAAGTGATCACGACACTAATATTTAATGGTCCTGTGCCATGCATTCAGTGCGTCCAAAAATGGCATCTTTCTCCACACAATGAAGCGATGAGAACCTATTTAACCTTGCTCGCCACAGAGCGAAGACTAAGGTGCGCAAGGACCTCATGCGGGAAATGCTCTTCGCCGACGAGGCAGCCCTCGCTGCTCACTCGGAAACCGCTCTCCAGCGTCTCATCACTCTTTTCGAGAAGGAAAGCACAGAGTTTGACCTCACCATCAGCCTCAAGAAGAACAACATCATGGCTCAGGATGATCACAGGCGATCACACCCTGGAGGTGGTGGACATGTTCAATAACTCGGCTCCACAATCCCCAGCAACCTCGTCCTGGATGCTTAACTTGATAATAGGCAAAGCAGCAACCACCATGGCCCGCCAAGCGAGGTGTATATGGGACAACTCCATGCTGACCAATAAAAACAAAGATGAAGGTGTACCAAGCAAAAACGTGCGAACTGAGCATCCTTCGTTGACGCCTGCATTGGCTCGGCCACGTATTCAGGATGGACGATGGCGGCAATCTCAGAGGACATCCTCTATGGCGAGCCCGCAATCGGAACACGGCCAATCGATCGGCACGCCCTGCAAGAGGGATCTGAAGTCATAAAACATCAACCCATCAGATCTCGAAACAGCTTTTGACCGCCCTGGCCACCGTACAAATGTCAAAACCGGCATCAAGCAGCTTGAGAAAAGGATAGTGATTCGGCACAAGGAAATTAGCCGCAAACAGCAGAGGACCCAGCCTATCACTGCTACCACAATGGTACCCACTACTGACCATACTTTCTGCAAGTGCGGCAGGAGATGAAGCTCCCGCATTGGCTTATTCAGCCGTATCCGGCGTTGCAGCCCCCCCCCCCCCCAAATAAGTAAATACTCAGATGCAGACTCAATTGTCTCTAGAGAAGATACTTGTATGACTTAATGAGGGAAAATATTATCAATGTTAGATAGAACCCATATATCACAAACTTATTAAGTTAAAATTTAGGTTTTGCCTGCAATATTTTCATATTTGTCGTTTTCGATGGTTTTAAAGTTCCCTTTTCATCTATTTAAATAATAACACTTTAGAATCGACCTTCTGAGTAAGAGAAATCATTTGTGAGAGGTAATACATTAGTCGTTGATTCAAATCTGATTTTAAAATTGTTAAGAAAGTATAAAATGAGCTCGCCAGCTTCATTTACCTTTTCCGCCAAGTTCCTGTCATTAGGGTCAGCTCAGCGAAATCATTGGCTCTTTTTCCAATTCATCTCCAGAAAAGGTAGGACTAATGTTTTACGTATATTGGTTTTATCACTCACTTGTTACATATACAATTATACTTTCTTAAATCCTATAAGTGATGCTTTAAACAGTATCATACTAGCGATAAAATGGTGACACGGACAAGAAGTAAGTTATCATTGTTTAGTTTATGTGTTTTTTATAACAATCATAATCTTCGTGAAATAAAAATCTAAAACATGACGAGTTCAAATGGAAATAACAACCTTACTGATTCTGATGAGATGCTTGAATTATGCTGTGATTTATGTAGTAATATTGGAAAAAGAAACGCGGAGGTAGATGGATTTTGCTCAGATTGTGAGCAATATTTTGGTGCCGCGTGCCTTAGATTTTATCAAATATTTCTTTCTTCGCATAAGCATTCGGATAAACACGACATGCCAAGGGACTTATGCACCGATTTATGCACTACGCATAATGACGAATTTATAAAGTTCTACTGTAAGCAATGTGAGGAATTTATCTGTTCCAAATGCAAAACTGAAAACCATAGGCAGTGTAACGAAGTGCATTTTTACCACTTCTTATGAAGGACAGTAGAGAATAGTAGAGAACTAACAGATTTTGTTAGTATACTGAATCAGTTTGAGACTAAACTTGATAACACAAAGGCATCTATCAATGCCAACCTGAGAAGTATTGAAGAGATGAGAGAGGATACGTTTGACACTCTTAATAAACAGAAGCTTGAAATACAACGCAATATTGAAATCAAAATCGAACAATTGGATATAATGAATCAGACAGTTTCAGATAAAGACAATTGAAAGAATGAAAACGACATGAACATTCTTTTGTTCATATCTGATTCATTTAAATTTTTAAACAGGAATTGAACGATAGAAAAATAGCCGGACAAAGATGCAAACTTTGCACAACACTAATCAAGTCAAAACCCACCATGAGCAAACTAGAGCAAGAGCTGCAAGATGTACAGCAGCATATTTCAGTGACCAAATACAAATACAAACCCAAAAGTTACAAAGTAAAAATGCAAGATATTGGAAAAATAGAAATAAACGGGAACTATTTGAAAAATGGCAGTGAAGATCAGTTCTCAGAACGAGATGGGAATCACGATAAGGTTCTAAGGGAAAACTTGGACAAAACCACAAAGAAAAATGAAGAAAGTAGGCGTAAATACTTTGCGATTAGAATGATGGACATAGCCTTTTCGTTAGCAACAGTGGTACTTCAAAATTCATATCTCATACAAATAGCTGTTAAGGTTGAAACTTTCGACTTCCTTGAGAGTATCTTAGAGTTTTGTATTCTCGATGATAACAGTTTTGTTGTGTTGCAAGACTCACGGTATCGTATGGTGAAAGTCCATCATGGTAGTCTGAGTGATATATCCTATTTCTCCGAAAATAAACCATGGTCAATTGCAAAAATAGCAAAAGAAGTCGCTATTACTTTCCCAGATGATGTGAAGATAAAATACTTAGCTTTGATTTCAACCATTTTGAAATAAATACATATATGACATTGTCCATAAATGTGAGTGGAAACCCATACGGAATCAATTGCATCGACGAAAAACTGTTCGTAATGGTATTTATTGAGGCAACACAACAAACAAACATGCAGATTTTCAGTATTGACGGATTGCTACTTCCAATGGAATTATATGGAAATCGAATTCCCGTCAGTCCTTTTAAAATGACTTTGGACACGACGAAATAATATAAAGTGTACCTTGCGTATGTTCTTGATGCACCAGAACAAAAAGTTATCGGTTTGAAAATCCATGACGAGCTTTTAAAATCACAATAAAGGAAAAGTTACCACCTTCTATTCTGGGTTTACTTGGAAAATGGAAGATTCTCTCCGACCTACTGCAATGACCATAGACAAGGAATGTTATATGTATGTTTGCTTCGATAGAGAAAATAATATATTTAAACTATCGCCTGACTTAAAGACTGCAACTGTCATTTTAGGAACATACCAAGACATGATTAAACCTACCAGCATGTATATGAGTATTCGAAATTCAAAGAAAGTTGATTTTTGATATAGATTTAACATTGTAGTAAAATATGTATTTATGTTTATTGTCTAATTGTCAACTAAGGGAAACATTTAACTTCTAAAGGTCCCAAATATAGAATATCATCGAAAATTGATTTTAATGCATGCCGTGCAGAAACTGTTGAGTCTTAAAACTTATTTTGCAATAAATGGTGCAAAAGAGAACATGCCGAGCCTAATGCACTTTCTAACTGGAAAAAACACATATTCAAAATAATTGACACTCGTATATCATTTCATGAAAGAAACATTGCTTTATTACCACCTCGACCTCGTTTTAACTTTCGTCATTTGAAAAAAGGAATTCAAGACTTTCATAACAGATTTGTTTTAACACCTGCTGATAAGGCTTCTAATAATGTAATTATAGTGTGACGAATACACTATATTAACATTCAAACTGAAGAACTGAACAGCACTAATGCTTATATACTGACTTCTTCATCTGAGAGTGATATTGTTACTGCACACACTCTACAAATTACAAAATTTAGAATCAGTATTGAGCCGAAACAAGACAAAGTACATACTATGTATTGGTTGCCTAAAATGCATAAAACACCGTCCAAAGCAAGATTTATTACTAACTCTAGTTCTTGCACTACTACTAAATTATCCGTGCTCTTAACATCTTGTCTTACAGCTATAAAAGAACATGTAATTAGGTATTGTGATAAGGTTTTTGAAACTTCTGGCAAAAATTTATTTTGGTCGATTAAAATTTCAAATGACGTTTTGAAAAAGCTTAAATCAAATAATTTTCGGGCGTTCAGTTTGCCTACTTATGATTTCTCAACTTTATACACTTCGCTCCCTCATAATTTAATAAAAGACAAGCTAACCAGTCTCATTGAAAAACGTTTGCTAAAGAAAATAAAACCTTCATCGCTTGTAATGAACATAGGGCATTTTTTACAGATGGTTCTTATGATAATTATACCTTATGGACTTGTCAAGACCTAATAGAGTCGCTAACTTTCTTACTGGATAATATTTATGTTAGATTCGGTACCTGTATTTATAAACAAGTAATAGGCATCCCAATGGGTATTAACTGTGCACCCCTGTTGCTAATCTGTTTTTATACTGTTATGAAAGAGACTTTATGTTATCACTTTCTACTGAACATCAAGATGATATAATTACAGCTTTGAACAACACCTCGAGGTACATTGATGATTTATTAAATATAGACAATAACCATTTTCCATTACTGGTTAATAAGATTTATCATAAAGAACTATAACTTAATAAAGCGAACACTTCAGAAAAGCAAGCAAACTTTCTCAATCTAAATCTGTCCATTGAGAATGGTTATGTCACTACTAAAATTTATGATAAAAGAGATGATTTTAATTCTAATACAGTAAATATTCCGTTTTTAGACGGCGATGTTCCACGTGCAACATCTTATGGGGTTTATATCTCACAGCTCGTTCGCTTTTCAAGAGCTTGCAACGATGTTAATGATTTCAATGAACGTAATCTTTGCATTACAGAAAAACTTTTAAAACAAGGTTATCGGTATCACAAATGAAGGAAAACCTTTTGCAAGTTTTATCGCCGATACCCAGATCTAATTCATAAATAATGGTGCAGTTTAAAATCACTTTTGCAACAAAGTATTTCACAGCCAGTTTTTATGGAGATTTAATTTATAAACTTAAGAAGATTAAAGGCAGTGTTAATTTCCCCGGTTATTCGTAAAAAACCATCTGTAAATTTAAAAAGAAAGGTTACCAACATGATATTTTACAGCGCTCTGCAGGCCTGGTGATTAACCCTTCTACAGCTGATCATTATGCTTACCTCTTTGGTTGCACGACGGTGGCAGGGGTTTAAGAGTTTATGAAGGTTTATGGGGAAATCTTTTCTTAAAAGAACATAGAAGCTCGATTTGTTTCTTTAATCCCTGTCATCGTGTTCTTGCTGATTTTATTCCAGGAGCTCTGGTCTCGGTAAGATCATTGAGTACCCGCCCCTTCGGCTTTGCAATGCTCTTTTCTTCTTATGTTTTATATGTTTGTGTGCTTTTGCATGCAACATTGTTAAGCCGATAAGTGGGTTGGAGTTTTTCACCAAGACAACTTGTACTTGTTTTGTGATATGAGAACCTGTTGGGGCAAGTGTGAGGTTGGTGCACCCTAGAACCTGGTTTAAAACCCCTGTGGCAATTTGATTTGCCACTGACCGTTCCAAGGCGTTAACCCCTCGGGTTCTCATTTTTGTTTATTGTTAGTGGTGTCTTTTTTGAAACTGATCATTATATTAACCATGCTCTCTCACTCTTTCTTCTTCTTGACTGTGTGGGGAGGCTGTTTTTTCTGAATGTGGTGATTCCTGATATGCAGATTTCACCTTTTTTGGCAACTGTTTTCTGGAAATTGGACTAACCCCTCCTCATCCCCTCCCCCCCCCCCCCCTAATATCCGCTCTTTTGTCCCGGAAGATTGAGATTCGAGGCTTGTTGGTACGAATCAATCAAACAGATTTTCAGATAGAAACTACAACCCAGTTGGGTGCTAATTGTTTCATTTGACGGCAAAAACGCTGTTTCCATGAAGGCCTTGTGTGTCAACACTTGAAATTTCACGCATATTGCATTTTCTCAGTTCAAATTTTTTTATGACAATAAACAACTTCGCACTCTTGGACACTGCCACTCTAAGTGGCCAATGTGCTTTTAATGAAACAACTAAGTAGGAAATTGTTAAGCAATGAAAACTTAGTATTGCATGTTTTCTGCGTACCCGAATCTCTCGTCAATCGCATTTGTTAAATCTCAGAAAAAGTGACCTTTTGCAACTTTATAACATTGGTCTGTGCTATAAAATATGCAATGCTATATTCGCAATACAAGATAGAAAAAAAATATAAATGCATGTTCGATCGTACGTTCGACGGCGAATCTTCAAAGACAAAGAGTAATGACCATTAGCACAACTGCTGTAAGTTCTCATACAAAATATAAAACATAAATATTTCCCCAATGCCGGGCGCACCATGGAGAACGTACGTCTGTATTTATTAAATATGGTCGTTCCAGGACTTTAGCGCCGAAATCTTTACACAGTTGAGTCTGCTTGTATTGGTCTCTTACATTGATTGACAAGGTTGTGATACATTACTGCCAAACGCGTTTTAATTTGTTTTCATTTTACTTATTGAGAGAATAAAACCTATGTCTTCGAACTTTGTTTTTCAATACAAAAATTTATTTGCATCAAACTGGAGCTAGATTTTTGCTATAATGAGTTGTGCATGAGTTCGGTGAAAATTGTGTAACACATTTGTATTTCTTAAAAAAATGCAAAATAAAACCTTGGTTATTCTAGCTGAGTATGTCTTTTTGTAATTTTGTAAAGTGAGTGTGGCTTTCAGCTTAAAAGTTTCAATAAATTACCAATTTGCATTCTATTGACATTCAATTTCATCGACATTCCGTATGGCATATTTTGGTTGTTTACAGGATTTCCACTTATTTTAATCTCTTGCCAATGACATTAAAAGAAAGTCAGTAATTATTGAGTATATGCATTCAACTTCAGCATAATTATACAAATGTTGTTAGATATAATTCATTTGATGACAAAGGTTAGAACTCCACTATTAAACAGAGGCAACCAACATGGCGATCCTGTCACGCGGTTGGGACCTAAGCTAAACGACGGTTTTGTTCGTAAGTAGGACATAGGAGAGCTACATCGGTACTTCAGCAATAGATCCCACACTACGCAAAATGCGTCTTTTATAATTATGATTTCTTAACTAATAATAAGGTTACTATTGGGGCAAAATCTTGAATGGGTCCTGAAGTTGGTGACTGAACAGGGTCCGCCGCTACGTGATGCATCTGATTCTGGCCTACCAACAGGCTTAAAAGGAAAGAAAAATTGAGCTTTGGAAAATCAGAATACCTATAAGAATGTGCCACAAATGTTTTTAATCAAAGTTCCTGAAATTTCATTCTTAAATGGCAAAAGTTATCATGAGTTTGAGGTTGAAATAAAATATCTCTTTTTTGTAATAACCGGTAGATATGCAGATGTCGATCATTTTGAAAATTATTGAAGGTTTTGCCAATAGAAAAGGTTATTAAACCCTACAACGCTTCAAAACAAACGTTTTGACTTGGTTAACAGTGCAACCGAGATATCAAATAATATAACTAGGAAGACAGAAAACCGTAATTAAATGGACTGACGCCTTAAATTAATCAATATTTTGAACTTAAACAATTTATAGATTTGAGAGCAGTGTTACTAATTTAAAAGTCAAAAGTAATTTTACAGTTATTAAAATAGCGTTAACGTTCTAATTGTTTTTATTTGTTTGTTTATTTATCAAAACGAGTGACATACTTATTTCGAACTTTTTTTTTCAGAATTCATAGTTATATTAACACGCAAATAGCATATAATGCATATAGCAAGTGAAATCACATATATTTGACAACCAGTGTAAATCTATATCACTCACTCACCTTTTTCAAGGTCTTTGCAAGTCAATAAACGAAGTCCTTGAAATATCCTTATGACTGAATTATCTAATGAAATTCAAAGATTGTCTGTGCCGACGCACATCCGCACAGTATAATTGAGTATAATTCACTCAATAACTGCAAAATATAAATTTTGAAATATTATTCTAAATGAAAAAAGGGTTTATGTAAATATGGAGCGTAAAACCACCTTTATCTTCTATTATAACTTTATTTTTTGAAAATAATTACAAAATATATGACTTATAGGGTAACTGTCACCAACTTACCGTCTTAATAACTGTTATGACCTGGTAATCTCAGATAATCAACTGGAAAGTCACCAGTGAAGTTTTTCATTTCAACTTTCCATTCCTTATTTAAGCACAATATAAAATATTTTACAACATTTTAAATATGTCAGAAACGTTTACTAAATTCGACTAGAAGTAGGCAGCATGACAGCGTTAAGTTGGCAGCCTGGTAGCGTGAATTTTGCAGCCTGGCAGCATGGTACCGTCAAGTTTAAGGCTCGACGGATCTGATGTTAGAACGAGATTTTGTATACTTCCTGCTTTTTAAATTTTGCCTTTGGCGTTGTCTGTGATATGCAGGATTTATATTCCAAGATCCCCTCTCAAAATTCTATTCTGTTAAGTTCCGCCCATTGTTTTCTCGTTAGGGCAAACCCATTCTTTTATCTGGGGACCATACGCCGCTGAACATAGAATGGTATTAATCTGAAAATACCGCATTGAAGGTTCCATGTTCACCGCCATATGCATACCATCGTTTGGGATTGATCAAATCTTTACTGTTTATTGGTGTAAATATTGAGTTGCGCTCAACCCGGGGCTAGGCGGCGTGGGCAGTAATAAGCATTCCCATTACTGCCCATGAACAGACCCAATCAAACCGAGCCTGTAATTTTCATATTTGTCGTGGTCGAGGGTCTTCAAAGTTCCCTTTTCATCTATTTAAACTGTTCAATCATTCGAAAACATATATTATATATAAATGTATCTCATATTTTCACAAAAAATAACCGAAAACAGCACACCTTGACATTTGGGAAAAAAAGAGAAAGAGTATATTCACTTCAATTGAAACAACTGAAATATTCTTAAATTTGCAGGACTCTTAACTTAAGCGATTTTCTTCAAAAATCACATAAACACGAGATATTGTTTTTGGGTGCCTTTTTAATCCCCAAAGGATAAAATAAACTGCGTTTTCCACATTTCAGGACATACTAACAAACGATATAAATTCACGCTGCCAGACTCTCAGATTACTGTTGTCTTTTCTCAAGTGATAACTTGAATGTTATTTAATAAGGGCGTCGAAAAACATGCACATAAATGTGCATTTACCTCCCTGTTTAGTACTCGGCGCCAGCTCGAATGCACTCGCTCCTCCTCTGACAGGAATAAATGCTTATAGAAGGTTGCGTGCAAGACTGTCGTAACCACATTGCAGTAAATAATAAGTTACGACATTCTTTCTTGCAACATTCAATATGTTAGCTTGAAAAGAGAAAGTCATTTGAGATAAAAATACCCGGTACACATTTTTAACGAATTCATCAGCTGGCAATTCGACTTTCGGTTTGAATCTGCCTTTTGTCGCCTCTTAAAAAGCCTTTGTCGTAAAGATATATGCTTCCTTTTGAAATCGACCTACATACAAAAAGGTAAGGTGAATTCAATTCTGAATGGCGTATATTCAAATCTACATTATACATGTAATTGATACAATGTATAAAATAAACTCATCCGCTTTGTTCACATTTTTCGTTCATTAGCGCAAGCTCAGATGTATTATAGGCTCTTCCCAATTCATCTCCAGTTAACAAAATCGATTGTTACAAACATAATTATGTTCCTAACATCTATAGGCGAGTTGCTTTAAATAGTCATGGTGACACGGGCGATTAATTGTTATTTATTGTGCGTGTTCATTGTACGTATTCATATTTACAACGATCAATTAAAAATCTTAAACAAGGCGAATTCTAATGGAAATAAAATCATTACTGATTCTGATGAGATTTTTGAATTATGCTGTGATTTATGTAGTAAGAGTGGAATAAAAAACGCGGAAGTAGATGGATTTTGCTCAGACTGTGTGCAATATTTTTGTGCCACCGGCCTTAGATTTCATCAAATATTTCTTCCTTTGCATAAGCAACTGGATAAACATGACATGCCAAAGGATGTATGCACGGAGTTGTGCACTATGCATAATGATGAAGTGATAAAGTTCTACTGTAAGCACTCTGAGGAATTTTTCTGTTTCAAATGCAAAACTGAAAACCATTATCAGTGTCACGAAGTGCAATTTTACCACTTCTTGTAACAGTGTGTAAAGGACATAGAGAATAGTAGAGAACTTGCAGATTTTGTTAGTATAGTGTGATCAGTTTGAACTTGATAACACAAAGACATCTATATATTCTAACCTTGGAAGTATTCAAGTTATGAGAGAGGAAACGTTAGACACTCTTAATAAACAAAGGCTTGAAATACAAATCAATTTTCTAACCGAACTCGAAGAGGTGAATAGAACGATTCTGACAGTTTCAGATAAAGACAGATTGAAGAGTGAAAGCGACATGAACAAAGTTTTATTAATTTTTAAATCACTTAACGATATTAAACAGGAATTAAGCGATAGGAAAATAGCCGGACAAAGATGCAAACTTTACTCGACATTGATCAAATCAAAGCCCACAATGAGCAAACTAGAGCAAGACCTGCAGGATATACAACAGAAAATCTCAATGACCAAGTTCAAATACAAACCCAAAAATTACACAGTACAAATGCAAGATATTGGAGAGATAGAAATAAATGGAGAACTTTTAAAGACTGAAAATAAGGCTCGGTTCCAAGATCAAGATGGAAATCATCATGCTGTTCTAAGGGAAAACTTTGACAACACTACAAGGGAAAATAAAGAATGTCCCAGTGTATGCATGCAGTTGGGTTTTGTTGTTGCTATGATAATTATAGCATATTGGTTTTTGGTTTAGAATATTGGCACTTCAGGGTTCATATGAAATACAAATAGCCTTTAAGGTTCAGACGGTCGTCTTGCCATCTATAATATCAGACCTGTTCGTAGTGGCATATTGTGAAGAAAAAGAGGAAGCATACATGCGCATTTTCAATCTTGACGGATAGCTGCTAAAGACTGTTGCAATGGGATTACATGGAAACAACATTCATGTTAGTCCGTTTAAAATGACTTTGGACACGTCTAAAGATTATAAAGTGTACCAGACATATGTTCTTGATGCATCAGAACAACAAGATATCGGTTTGAAAATCCATGAGAATACTTATCAGAGGTGGTTTTATAATCATAATATAAGAAATGATTCCATCATCTATTCTGGGTTTTCTTGGAAAGTAGACAAAGATTTTGCCGGACCTACTGCAATGGCCATAGACATAGAAGGTTATGTGTATGTTTGCTGTGATGAAGAAAGTAATATTTATAGAATATCACCCGACTTGAAGACTGCAACTGTCGTTTTAGGAACAGACAAAGACATGCCTAAACCTACAAGCATGGTTTTTAAGCTGAACAAGCTATTTATTGCATCAGCACAAAGCTACATACGAATATTTGAGATTCAAATATTATATAACATTTGCAACTGCTTTTGGAAATGTTTGCAAACACGAATTTCCTGAAAGCTTAGTATTAAATCAGAAATTGCAGTTTGTTGTTCAGGTTTGTTATTTTGCCAAATTTTATAACTTGTGTTAAACTGTATATAATAGCATAAACCTAAATGTAGATTTAAAAAAAATGTTTATAAATGTTTAATTAACAAAGTAAGGTTGCAAAATTATAGAAGTTCAATTTCCCAGAAACAAGTTTACGTTGGGTAGTATACTGATAGTTTATTACTTGACATATAAATGAATTAAAGTTCATTTAGTTAATTTTCAGTTATTTTTGTTGGATTTTCAAAAGAAATATTGTTCATAAATTGTACTGGTCATACATAGCTATGCACATATATCTAAAAGAAATTAATCGAGCTTCTTGGTTATTATTAAAGATTTCCCCATTAATCTTCATTAAATCTTAAACCCCTGTCACCGCCGTTCAACCAAAGAGGTAAGCATAATGACCAAGTGTAGATTGCGGTCATTAAAAGCAATTACATCATTGCAAGCTCTAGAAAAGCGAACAAGCTGTGGGATATAAACTCCGTAAGATGTTTACGAGGAACAACGCCGTCAAAAAATGGAAATTTATAATATTAAAATTAAAATCATCTCTTTAATCATATATTTTAGTAGTGGCGTACCATTTTCAATAGGAACGCATTGGTAATAAATGAAGAAAACGTTTAAGTAGACTTGCAGACTCTGCTATTTGTTTTTTGTTTGTTTGTTTGCATGCGGGTTGGTTGGATTTTATCAAGGCAAATTTTCAAGGTTTGCGCATATGAGAATCTCAAACGACAAGGTGTGAGGTTGGTGCACCTATGATCCTGATCTACCACTTCCCCTAACGACTAGATGTTTCTTTTGATGACCGTTCCAAAACGCTAGCCCCTTGGGCGATTTTGTTTATCAATTTTTTGTGATGTCTGTTGAATGTGATCTTATTATAAACGAATGTTCTCATGTCCTTTCTAATTTAAGGATGCAATAATAGGCTGTGTGTTCTTACATTAGCTAATTTTTATTTTTAACCATTTTATAAATGGATTGGATTATAAAAATTTTCCATTTTGCTTGACACAACTCCTATTGGATTGATAAGGCTGTGACAAATTACTGTTAAAACATTTTAAATTCATTTTTTTGTTTTATTTCCCTTAATAAGAAAATAAGACATATGTCGTTGAACGTTAAACTTTATATTTCAATCCAAAACTTTATATGTCCAGTTTTATTTGCATCCAACTAGTTCTAGATTTTGCACATAATTAGTTGTGCATGACTTTGGTTTAAGTTCGGTGAAAATTATGTCGCATTTGTATTTCTTCATATTACTGAATAAAACTTTGGTTATTCTAGCTGGACTTGTTGTAATTGTGTTAAGTCAGTGTAGTATTAGCTTAGAACTTCAAAGAAAAAATATTTCTCATTGCATAATTTTCCATTTCATAGACTTCTGTATGGTAACTTTTGTTGTTGTTTTTTTTACAGGATTTCCAATTATTTTCTTGCAAAAGATATTTATGCAAACTCAGTAATTACTGAATATGCACTCCACTTCAGCATATGCAAAGGTTATTAGGTGTATTTTATTTGCTGACTCAAAGTTACATATTCTCTGTTGCACATAGGCAACCTACACGCCGATCATGTAACGCGGTTGGGACCGAGAAGGACATAGAAGAGCTAAAACGGTACTTCAGCAATAGCTCCACGCTGCGCAAAATGCGATTCTTATAATTATGATTTAAAATAAAACGATGAGGTTACACTTGGGCCAATTTCTTGAATGAGTCACGAAGTTGGAGACTGAATAGGGTCCGCCCCGAGCTGATATATTTTTCTGGCTTACCGACTGGCTTTGAAGAAACTAAAAATGGATTGGAAAAGTCAGAATGTGCAACAAATATTTGTAATTCAAAATCATGAAATTTCATTCTTAAATGGCGAACGTTAACATGAGTTTGAGGTGGAAATAAAGCTTCCCTTTTGAAATTACAGCCGGTCGATATGCAAATGTCGATAATTTTGAAGATGGGCTTCTGCCAAAAGAAAATGGTAAATAACCCTTTAACGCTGCAAAGCAAACATTTTGACTTCAATTTGGTAATCATTACAACAAAGATATCTCCATCAATTGTTCGAAGAAGTCAATATCAAAGTCGTTTAACAATTAAAATTCCAGGTCTACGTTCCAAAATAACTACAAAGAAAAAGGAAAAATCTATCAACTGTAGACGGGTTTATCACCAAGCATCCAGAGCGCTAAAGAATACCAAGTAACCCAAAATAATGTTTGCCAGTGGTTTAAAGTCTTTTTTCAAAGTGTATTACATAGAAGCTTTATTAGACTTGCACCAAAGTCATTATTTATCCCGCGTTAAGGTTCAAACTCTCAAACTCTTGAAGTATGTATCAGAGTTTTGTATTCTAGACGACAGTTTTGTTTGGTTTTACGAGTCACCGTATGGTGTGTTAATAGTCGAACATGGTGGCTTGATGGGCATACCCTATAAATCCGAGTACAAACCATGGGCAATTGCAATATTATCAGCTACAGAAGTCGCCATTACTATCCCAGATGAAAAGACGATAAAATAATTAACTTTGATTTCAATCATCATGGACATTTTGAAATAAAATCATACATAACATCTACCATTAATGTGACGGGAAACCCATACGGAATCGATTGTATCGACGAAAAACTGTTGGTAGTGGTATATAGTCACTCAGTCACTCAGAGAACGAACTTGCAGATTTTTAGTCTGGACGGATCGCTGCTTCAGTCTAAATGGAACTATATGGAAATCAAATTCCGGTCAGTCCTTTTAAGATGTCTGTGTACGTGTCTAAAGATATTAAAGAGTACTTGGCGTATGTTCTTGATGCGTTAAAACAAAGAGTTATCGGATTGATTATCGTTGAGGATTCGTATCAGATCTTGTATTATCACAGAACAGGAATCCCCCCCCCCCCCACAATAAACATGTATGTTCAGTTTTCTTGGGAAATAGAAGAAGATTCTCTAGGACCTACCGCAATGGCCATAGACATGGAAGGTTGTGTGTATGTTTGCTGCGATAATGAAAATAATATCTATAAAATATTTGCGGTCTGCCACTGTCGTTTAAGGGACAGATAAAGACATGCATTAACCTACAAGCATGGTTTTTTGGTTTAACAAACTATATGTTGCAACAGCACAAAGCAACGTAAGAGTATTTGAATTTAAAACTCAATTCTTAAAAGAGGTTTATATAAAATAATTGTATACAATAGCACAACCCTTATAGATGAATATAATTCGATAGTTTACATAAATAATTATTATCCTCCGCCGCATAGCGGCTGGGGATATAGGAATGGTCTTCGTCCGTCCGTCCGTCTGTCCGTGCTTACGCCACGCCATTTATGTGGCTATGAGAACAATGGTAACGGTAAATTCTATTCATTCCGTTCTGTTACGTGGCTAATTTTTTCTTTTATGTGGCTAAAAGAACAATAGAGAGGACAATAGAGTAGCCACATAAATGACGTTCGTAAGAACGTCCGTCCGTCCGTCCTTCTGTGCGCGCACATTTCGTGTCCGGTCCATAACATTTTAACCCCTAGAAGGATTTTCATGAAACTTTTACTCCAGGAGCTCTGGTCTCTGTAAGATCATTGAGTACCCGCCCTTTGGCTTTTCAATGCTATTAGATTCTTATGTTTTATATGTTTGTGTGCTTTTGCATGCAACATTGTTGAGCCAATAAGTGGGTTGGAGTTGTTTCACCAAGACAACGTGTATTTGTTTTGTGAAATGAGAACCTGTTGGGGCAAGTGTGAGGTTGGTGCACCCTAGAACCTGGTTTAAACTCCCAGTGGCAATTTGATTTGCCACTGACCGTTCCAAGGCGGTAACCCCTCGGGTTCTCATTTTTGTTAATTGTTAGTGGTGTCTCTTTTGAAACTGATCATTTTATTAACCATGCTCTCTCCCTCTCTTCTTCTTGACTGTGTGGGGAGGCTGTTTTTTCTGAATGTGGCGATTCCTGATATGCATATTTCACCTTTTTTTAGACAAATGTGCTCCCCATCAAGACAATGTGGAGAACCCATGTTCCAACATGGTCGGCTCAATGTCAATGTCACTAGGTCAGATTAAAGCAAAAATTTTGTTAACGCAATAGAGGTCACATTGTTTTGTCCGATTGTCATCATATTTGGTATGAATATTGATATTAATGATCTCTACTCAAATTATTAAAATCGTGTTCTTGAATTGCCAAGGGGCCCCGCCCTAGGGATTAAAAAAAACAACTTTTCTTTGTTTTTAACCTTTGATTTTCTACAGTTATCAACCAAATTTTGACACAAACTTTATACCAACTTAAACTTCAATCTTTCCTGAACAAATTATTCACTGGTTGTTCAGTGATAAATTTGAACCAAAAATTTAGTAGCAGAGTGAAAATTTGAAGTTTCAAAATTCCAATATTTCTACCTGTCTTCAGCTTTATTTAGACAACATCTTAAGATGTTACTAGGATGCATTATCAGAGTTTATTCCTCCAGTTGCTGGTCAATGACCTTATGAACTTTGCTGCTTAGATCTGTGGTATGCAATATTAAAAACTTTTCTCTGGAAGATTTTATAGGGTATTTTGTCATTTTCTATAGATACTGACCAAATAAACTTTCTTACTTTTTAGCACTTTTAAAATCAGGCTTTTCTGAATATTTTATTCACTATTTGTATGTGAAACAACAACATCAACAACAACAAATTTGTCGCACATTCTCAAAATGTAAAGACTTAATTTAAGAGAGGTCTCAGCTGTATACAGTGTATGTACACAAGCTGGCAAGTTAATTGGAGGTCTCTGAACCCCTGGAATGAATATCATGAAACTTAAGTGGAGTGTTCAGTTCATGGACATGA
>JAZAYU010001374.1:0-54215 GCA_038501625.1 Corbicula japonica
CAGTTTATTCGATAAGTTACAAGTCAATACATCCCCTGTTTCACAGTCTGTTAAAGCCACTTCAAAATCTTGACTATATTGAAACAGTATACATAATTTGGACATAATGTGGGCAAGGGATGGGAACGTGGATAACAGAAAAGGCTATGTATTTAAACAAAATAATTTTGCTCTATTTATTTTCGGAACCGGATTTTGATGACGATGGCGATGATGGCTGTTCAGCCTTCGTCTTTAAAATACACAGCTACCAACCAGAAAACCAGCAAAGGAAATGAGTTTATGTAAGTCGTACTCTCAGGACTTGTAGAAGATACCAAAGTGACGGAGTCAGCTTCAGCAATCAAATCTGAAGACGATGGTATTGTTCAACAGAAGTAAAAGAAGTAGCGAGACAGGCAATATTACCAAAATTCAAGAAGCATTTGACAAATTAAATTGGCCACCGGAAAGAAAACATTACACATCAAAAAGCTTCGCTTAATGAAGTAACATGCGAATATAAAGAAGGCTAAACGGCAAACAAAGAAAACATCTAGGCAAATTTTATTGCCTACGGCTAACGCACAAACAGTACCAAAAGATGATGTTGATGACATGTATTCAACTCCAAACGTACTACCACTATGTGATATAAAAAGGTTTCTAAAACGGTAGAAAACAAATAAGGCATTCTTCTACTTAACAGAAATAAATGGTAAGGTGAATCTTTATTGGTAGCACAATGTCCACAGAAAGGTTTAGAAATATTCAGAGATACTTCCATGTATTAATCCCACAAGAGATCCTTCATGGCTGGATAAGAAAAGTTTCAGAAGGGTTTTGCGAATAGTTCCACTGTACAAAATTTCTCCATCGTCGATCGATTTAGAAAATCAGAGAAAACAGTAAATGGAGATACAATGAACACAACAAGTAGCCGTGGATTAGGCGGTGATCAAATGTCACGCACAACACTCGGAAATTGTTTGAGCCCCAAGCACACATGCTAAGAGAGGGTTTAATGTATTTGTACTCGCAGAGAGCGATACTAGATACCTTTATGCTTTTTTGATGTATCTACGTAAGCATAAATAAGTTGGATTAACGCAACGCTTTGTGGAAATTCTCACGGAAGAAATATAAGGCAGAAACCACCTAGTATTTGTAGATAAATTCTATAAATATGTGTCTCTTGCCTTACATGTATTCCTAATAGAATGGGATACATACATTAGCCGATCGTTAAACACAGATGGAAAATTTTGGCCTGCCAACTTGAAATAGTAAAAAATCAAAGAAGAAAAAGAATAATCGAATAAAGAATATAAATAGAAGGGGATATTTAACCAATCAAAGTAAAGACGGCAGATCGGTAGCGAAGGTTTGGAAGAACAATCGACGTGTATCCAACCTGAACACTTGTTAGAAACACTCGTCTTGACACGGTCCTGTTTGATTTAAGGTAATTTTAAATATAAAGCTGTTTTTTTTTCAGAGTGATTGTCGGTTTTTAAATTGCATAATTTTATTTTCCTTGTGTCAATAACGAAAATAGGCATATAGAAAGTTCAAGCCTTACGAGGCTTTTATAAAATGGTGATTCTTAAAGACTTCTTTTTATTTTATTGCAGGTTATGTCTCAGTTCGTTCATTACTACTGCGGCTGTCTCTGAGGAAACAGAAGATAAAGTGAATTTATGCTTACCAAGAAAATACATGAAAGAGTGGAAAGGCATTAGTATTGACATTGAATTTAAATGTGATAAAGTATTGTTATAAACAACATATAACTTATATGATAAGATGGAACGTCTTTGATTAATAAAACACAAGAGGATGTTTGATCTTACTTTGAGAATTATTAAGCTTTTAAACCTAATTTTAAATGAACTCTCGTGGAATTCCTTGCAAATTTAAATAACATTTTTGAGCAATTCTCCAAATGAATACTCTTATACATAACTAAACTCGCAAATAGTTCATTCATTTAGATTGACCTTTGTCATTTATGATACATGTACTAAAATACCAGAATGTACTAAATGTGTGTCTGTCTAAGACACGTGCAGAGAAAACATAGATTTATAAGACTTATCGTTAAGAGAAAAAATCAACGAAAGTTTATGTTTACGTTTAAGCTCAGTCTGTGAATACTGTAAGACCAGAGCGTAATTAAACGTTTATGAACGCTTGAGTACAATATCTTCTTACAGCCCAATCACAAACTCAAAAAATGTTATTCGAGTTTTCAACGACCACAGCGTAATTAAACGTAATAAAACGTTTTATAACATGTTGGCTTGTATTTATTTCAGTTGAAATTGTTTCTAACTTATGATTAGAACGCTTTTTTACGTTCTTGTAAATTTCATCACATGCAGTCTAATAAAACCTAGTACGTATTAAATTGTGGTTAAAACGTTTTAAAACGATACCGGTTTTTAATAACAATGTTTGTACAACACTTTGAGTGACCCGACCGGTAGCATATAAAAGCGGTTTGAAAGAATACAACAAACGACCTAGAACGTAAAATTACGTAAAGTAATTAATTTAATTAAACTTAATTATTTTTAAAAAGGCAAACTATTTTATCAAATAACTTAGTGCAAAAGTTAATTACATACAAAAACAAAACGTTTTTACTCTCGTTCGAAAAAAATCACTCTCTAATCTATTTTTTAATAATTTTTATAACAGGTATATAAATTTGGGATTTTGAAAAATTAAGCTAATTAACATATTAATTAACCAATTAACAATACACTCGTTCTTTTATTTTTAGTCTCACGTGATCAAATTAAAGAAGATAAAACTTTAAAAATGATAATGATTACAATTATTGACTTTGCCCATTTCATCAACCTAAACAAATGACCAGTTTGGACAGGAAAAACAGGAAATCTGTCGGGCTTCCGACCACAAAACGATACCCGTTTTTAAAATTGAGAAATTTCAAGACGTTTTAGTACGTTATAGGCTTTCGTACACAAAAAAGGTACCGTTTTTAGAAACGCGATTTTTTGTACTGTTTAATTACGTTACGGGCTGGGAAAGGATAAATAAACTTTTAAAAATGATTTTTTCTTGTTTTAAAAATACGTAATCTTTTAAAACTAAAAACAAATGTGATCTATTTGCTTTCCCCTTGTCCATTTATTTCGTTTTGTAGAGCATGAAAAAAAAACGTTAGTCATACGAATAAATTGCATTTTGTGTAGCATGTGCGTTTAATGCGCTTGTCATTTTAGACACGTGTTATATTCATGAGAAACAAAGAGTAAAACATTTTAAAACATCATGAATATAAAACTAGTCATAAGCTTTGAAATCGGGGTAGATTTTTCTGAAATATTTAGACTGCATATATCTTTGGTTCCTAAAACAGTATATTGAAGCAGCTGATAATGAATTTCGTAATAAGACGACGCTCCTTTCTAAGTGAGTTTATTGATATCCTCGACAACCATTTCTTTCAGTAATCTCCGACAACAGCAGACCAAACTGTACGCAATCACCGACAGCAGCAGAAGAGAACGTGTTCAGCAGACCAGCACATTATTAAGTGAAAGGACACTGCCGCGGCTGTTACTAGCGGTGCCGCATTTTTTCGTTCAAAAGTGTTGACGAAAAAACAGGTATAAGACCTGTAAATATACTTTCCTATATACACGATATTAACATATCGTGTTTCAAAAGGCTGGGAATCATATCTGGTACCATTTGATTTAGGGCTAACTTATATGCTTTTGAAGCTAAGTGTTAACACTGTCCATTTCCAGCAAACAATGTAGGGGTCATGTATCGATTAACAGAGATTTTACACATTGGTCTGACTTTTTCACTTCTGTGTGAACTTCAAAACTGTTTTACATATGCCATCTTTAAACCAGGGCCTTTTTTCATGTACTGGATTTTAAAACATACATTTGCTATCAGTTTGTCAGTAAAAGCATGTCATTTACTAAACAGGCTCCTTTCTGGTCATACTAGCCATTTACTGCCCCCAAATACAAAAATGGGACTATATAGTTTCAGCGATTTTCAGACTAGCCCGAGTATATAAATTAGAAATGATACTAGGAAAATTAAAATATCAATTTAAGATTAGCAGTTCAGTATATAGTTTATTGATGTTTGTTTTCTGCGGTTATGTTGCAATGAAAATGATGACCATCGTTTTTAATACAATTTTGTTGAATGATGCGTTCACTTACACGTTTCACAATAATACATGGTGACCAATCATAAAAAATGTATTAAAAGATAATATTCCCATTAGATAAAAACCACACGTTTTCCTTTAAATCGATCAGCAAGTAAAAGTTTGAAATAATAATAATATTTTTAATAAAAACTTTTATTACGGAAAACGCACCGCATGGTCTTTACTGAACAACAACATGACGCGGAATGTAAACAAATATCCCGAGCGTGACCGTCATAATATTTCCATATGTTCTTACCTGCAAATGTAGATATACTGCTTAAAACAATGATTTTCCTCAGCATATATTCAATATCTGTGTAAATTAAATTCACATACTGAATTTGTTTTGACATGTTTATTGTAAGCGCCGTTTTTTTTTCAGAGCGCATGTTTTTGTTCTTTTCTACACGGGATGAATATATACTAGCCCAAATTTCTAAACCGCCACCTAATATAAGTGGAATTTTCTAAGTCGTCTTGTAAGCTATTCTAAAGAAAATTGGGATGAAGAATAATGAATATAAGTCACATACACATCAGTTTAATTATTTTATTAAAACATAATGATGCGTGTGTGTCTTATATTTTTTATTCTACATCACAATTTTCTTAAGAAAAGCTTACAAGACGACTAAGAAAATTCCACGTATATTAGGTGGCGGTTTAGAAATTTGGGCTAGTATATTTATATAAATATTATTCTCTATTATTTTGCATTTCTATAACTGAATCGTGGATTCGATCATAAGCGCAAATGGTGGAAAATAATGTAATGTTTCATGAATATTGTGTCTACTTTTATTACTTGTTTGCAATGAACTGTTCCAAAAGATATAATTATAAAATACGCCTTTTTTCTTATAAGAAAAAGGAGCAACTTAATTTTTGCTTATTATATTTCCGTTAAGTGATATTCCATACTTCTTTTATTCTATGCAGGGGCGTAGGCAAGTTTTGGATATTGGGGCGGCGAATTTTTTAAAAAGATTTAAATAGTGAAAGTTTAAATAATTTAACTGGAGGTGTACAAAGTGTGCAGCTCGCAGAGTGATCATCGCTTTTAGAAATGCAACATTCTTTAGTTGATCGGGGTCTTAGATTGAAAGACCCTTGGTTGATTAGAAAGGTCCATATCTGATCACATTAATTATGGATAAAGAAAAAGGTTTCTAATATTTATTATACATGAAGTAGATTGAACTTACAAATAAACATAACGTTGTGTGTATCTCCATTTATTTATCGTCGCTACCGGAAGCCCATATAAGCGACGCCTAGTATTAGTTATTTTGGAGGACAGTGCAAGATACAGAGTTGTTGTTGTTGTTGTTGTTGTTGTTACTTCCCAGTTTTATGTCCCTCCCGCCTCTGAAGGAGGACATTATGGTGTGGATATATCAGCTTCCCATGGTGAAGGAAGACCCAAGCTGCCCCTCCGGGCAATTTTCAGGCTCGAGCGGGCACCTGGGTAGAACCACTCACGTTCCGCAAGCTAGCTGGTTAGCTTCCTCACATGAAAGATCTTGACCCTGGTAGGTCTCGAACTCACAGCGGTAAAGGGAAAGTGAATGTCAGTCGGAAACCTTCATCACTCGGCCACGGACGCCCCTTTACAAGATACAGAGGATCGGCCCTTATTCTTTTATGTGCCCGGTGTAAAGCACCACTACACTGGACCTCGGTTTTAAGTCCCATCCGATCGACTATTAATTATTTTAGTTGGAGTAGCATGGAATCAAACCAGCGATACCTGGACTCAAACCAGACGCGCTTACCAATTCGCTAATGATCCGCTCTTAAAGATAAATTGTTACTAATTATTCTTTTCGATTGACATAGATAAATACAATAAACAAAATCGAATTCGTATTTCCCAGACACTGTCCTTGTGCAATCAAAACCTAATAACAAAAATGCTATTAACACCTTGCGTTCATTTGCAATCGCAAATCCTGTATCCCGCGCAGCTAATTAAATTTGAGGCGTTACAACATTTTTTTTTGAGCGACGAGACGAAAAATATAACGACGGCAAGTTGAAATATTGGGCGGGGGGGGGGGCGCCTCATTGACTACGCCTATGCTATGTACGTAGACGCTAAGTAAGTGCTCTCTTAAGTTATTAGGCCTTCAGAAATGTCTCTACCTATGGCAACTGTTGCGTTTAATAACTGACTAATTTAAAGAGATGTGATTTCTAATCGAAATAGACACAATTGAAAAGGTATGATCATAGATGGTGAATACGGGAAATGTAAAAACAGCGGGAACAACACGAAACATTCTACCATCTCATGAGAGCTGGAATTTTCTGCAGAAGAGTTCTCTACTTACTTATAGAGAACAATCTTGGCGATTAACTAGTTTGCTGCCTTTGAGCGATGCATGTTTCCTCTATATAAATCAGGCAATTCTTCACTGTAATGAAATGTTACGATTGGAGTGTAATCGGAATTGGAATTGGATCGCAATGGAAATGGAATTGGATCGGTTATAGATGATACTAGGATCGGGAGCGAGATACTGTGCCCTCGCATCGTACCTTCGCGTTGTCGCATCGTGTTTTCGTGTCCCCGCATCGTACTTTCGCGATCTCGGATCGTGTTTTCGCGTTTTCGTGGTCTCGCCGTCTGTAGATGACACGGACGTTTTTTCTTCCAGAATAGTCTGTGATTTTTCACCAATAAAAAAACGGTAATTTTTCTTCCAGAAAAATATGGGATTTTTCTCCCAGAATAATCTAGGATTTTTCTCCCAGAATGATATGGGGGTTTTCTCCCAGATTTTTCTGGGATTTTTACACATAATTTTATGGCTATTTTTTATGCAATCATCACCTTATTGTTATGGAGTTTTTATTTAAATCAAAATAAAAAAAAAGTCATTTGTTATATTAAATGGAAGAATGACATTAAAATTATAAATACATTAATACATGTAGCCTTCTTATCATGATGCATTGGCACGTTAAAGACGCAAATGAAATGAAATTATTGATAATAGGTATGTTTCGTAGCGAAACCTCCGGAAGTAAAGCCAATCTAACATCCAGAAACAAAGACTTAAACAAATTAAAATTCTCCCATGGGATTTTTCACCCATTTTATAATGGCTGAATTCTCCCATGGGAGAAAAATCCCATTAAAATATGGGAGAATTTTTAAGTCTCGTTTTTATTAACAAATACTATAATTTTTAATGACAAAATAATTTTACAGTGTAATTATCGTTGAAATATTCATTAATAAAAAATTGAAAAAAATCCCATGATTTTTTTCTCCCATTTTCTATAAAATGGGAGCAAAATCCCATGGGAGCTCCCATGGGAGTTAAAAAATCCCATGGGATTTTCAAAACTCCCATGGGATTTTTTCGATTTCAAGTCATATCACAAGGTCATTTTAACAAATAGAACGATCTGATTTGTCAATTATTTACCAGCTTCACCTATTCTATCATCATATAATCAAATATTGCCGGTAGGACCAATATTTCGGGTAGCTGAGTTTGCGAATAAACCGGATTCGCAAAGATAAACCGGAGCCTGTTAGAAATGCTCATCAATAAGACAGCTGTAAGACAAAATTAGCACATTTTTAGTCTAAGTCATGATCTCTTACATACTCAAAACTTAAAAAAATATGAATAGTCTGGAATGTAAAATTTAGTGGTTTTGTTGGACAATATGCTTTTTTACATATAGTTAAAATGTACTTCATGAAAACTTTGTCTACCTCTTTGTGAGGATGATTTGCAATATTTTCAACACTTAAAATGTGTAAATAATTAATTTTTATGATAAAATAAACTATTTGGTGATAAAATAAATATTCATTTATTTCATTTGTTGTGTTAAATGTATAAATTAACAAATTATTTTATGTAACCCCCCATTTTTCATAGTGTTATTTTTTCTATTTTTTCCATTTCCATTTTTTCAATATAGGTGGTGTGTTAAATATTCAAATATCTCAAAAAATGCACGGTGACCACCACTTTTTTTACATTTTCATGCTTGGTATTGAAATACCTTTCAGCATGCAAATTATGAAAACCATCTGAATATTTTGAAAAATGGTCTAAACGAGCATACCTCCTTAAATGTAAAATCGAATTTTGAAATAGTAGAACAAAATGAATTTTCAGATCACTCGGGATTAAATTTTTGTTTTAAGTTAAATTCAGAAAAGCTAACTTGTAATTATTGTGAAAATCCAATAAAATGCATATATTAAATTGGACGAAACGAAAGTACAACACTATAAAGATATGTTTAGTTATAGTGAACATATTATCTCTTCATTTACAATAGACTTAGATAACTATGAAAATTATATACAGGGAATTGTGACTAGTTGTTTTACTCTTTTGCAGGATCATGCAATTAGTATTTTTTGGGAAAACGCCTAAGCAAAACAAAAAACAGACTAAGAACAAAAGTAATCAGGAATGGTTCAATTCATATTGTTACAATGCGCGCAAATGAATGAATGAATGAATGAATGAATGAATGAATGAATGAATGAATGAATGAATGAATGAATGAATGAATGAATGAATGAATGAATGAATGAATGAATGAATGAATGAATGAATGAATGAATGAATGAATGAATGAATGAATGAATGAATGTCTTTATTTATAGAGGGTAACCCAATTAGTCAAAATAACTAATCTCCCTTGGGGCCCTCTTAATATGTACATACATATATTCAGTAATAACAACACATAGAAACAACAATGATATGCAAAATACAAACAGAGACATTAACAAATATTAAATTAATATACATATATAATGCGATCGATAAAAGTTAAGATTATGATCAATCAAGTTTAACTTAATTCATCAAAATAATCATAATCAAAATGTTTTACATTCAATGTATTAGAGTTTAATTGATTATTATAAAAATAAAAAATAAAAAAGGTGTGCGGTTTTTGAAAGTATGTATCATAGTTAGTTCTGCTTTATACAATTTGTTAGGTTAATGGTAAACTGATTAAGTGTTTTACTTAATCTTATGCTTTCCGGTATACTATTCCAAATCCTGGATCCAGAGTAAGACATACTTTCCTTAAATAATTCTATTCTTGGTCGCGGTACTTTAAAATCTGTAGAGCTGGAATTTCTTATATTGAAACCGGATGACTCCCTGTATTGGAACATTTCTTGTATGTATTCAGGTACAAGTTTATTATGCACTTTAAACTTAAATTTGGCTGTCTGAAGTACAATTCTCTGGTGAATAGTAAGAGAATTAATTTTGTTTATTGCATCCTTAAAACTTACATATTCTGGTCAAAATATTGTTTTACATGCTCTTTTTTGTAACGAGAGTAGTTTATTTAAGTTATTTCCTCCAGTGCCTCCCCAAATAACATTAATTAATCACTAAAACATGCAAGAAATAAATTTGTTAAATTTAAAAAAATCGATGAAAATAGGCGCGATTTTGTTAATGCAAAACACTCACTTCCATCGAATAAAGCGCATAGATTTAAAAGTAAAGTAAAAGTAAATCTTACTTAAATGACCAAAGAAAAACCATTACAATTTTGGAAAAAAGTAAAAACGCAATATACAAAGCATCGGAGTGTTGCAGAAAACTTAAATATAAGCGATATTTACACCCATTTTGAAAATGTATATGGCTCCGAATATCAACGTGCTGATAATAACATATTTGACCACCATACGATAGGTGACGACCTCTTAGTCGAGGAACTATTATATGATGAAGTTAGGCGATCTGTTTTTCATCAAAATAACAACAAAAGTAGCGAAATTGACTCACCTCCGCCTGATATTATCAAATATTAATTTGATATAATTGCCGATTTTCTTATTAAATAATTCAATAGCCGTCTCGAAAATGGTGAATATCTAAAATCCTTAAGAGAAAATACAACTGTTCCGATATTCAAAGGGAGAGATTTAGAAGATCCCGAAAATTATAGAAGTATCACACTTATTAATGTTATTAGTAAAATTTACTCATAGAATTTACTCAATAAAATGACTAAATGGTCATCAGATAACGAACAAATTATTAATTATCAGTTTGGCTTTCAACAGGGAAAATGAACAACATACTGCTTATTTCTTTTACACGTTATCATTACCAAACGTCTTAATACAAACAAAAAACTATACTATGCCTACGTAGACTATGAAAAGTGTTTTGATAAAATTAACCGTCCTCTTTTATGGCAAACATTTATTAATTAAAGTATTAGTTCGAAAGTGGTTATTGCATTACAAGCCATGTATAGCGTTGTCAAACAATGTGTCTTGTGTTAAGGTTCTAAATCAGACTTCTTCACATCAAATATCGGTGTGAAACAGGGTGACCCGAGTTCTGGCCTGATGTTTTTATTTTTCGTAAATGATATACAAACAATTTAATTTAAATATTGAGGGTGTTTTAGAACTGAACAAATTTAAATATTCTTCTTATTTTTCGCAGACGATGCATTAATTTACCTAAACACCAAATGCAATTAAGTCAATGTTAATAGATCTCGAACGATATTGTAATACATGGGGATTAAAGATCAACACACAAACAAGAACAAAATAATGATGTTTGAACGTGGTCGAAGTACAATGTCATAACAATTTCACTTTCAAAATTGTGTGATTCAGATTAAAAAGTTGTAGACATGGTAGATTCATTTAAGTATCTTGGCATTCATCTTTTTAAAAATGGATCCTGGTATCGTACCTGTTGTATTGTTGTTGATATGGTAAGGCAATTACTATTGCGGTTATTGAGACGAACACAAGCGTGTTTCTACATTGAGTTCACTATCATTTGAAATTCACAGTAGCGCTATTTGTGCAGTGTGGCGGCCGTAAAAAGTCTCCCCGTACATATAGTCAGTACAATTATCAGTAAAAATAACCCGTTACCGATGTCATGCAGTGATTGTTACGTATATCAGGACTATCCGATCAATCTTTTTGGGGGTTGTCCCGGTAAGCTCAATAGGTTACGTCGCAGGAATTGCAGGGCTAAGCGCTGTCGCCGTGACGGTGCGGGTTCGCTGTGACGTATCCAATTGAGCTAACCGGGACAACCCCCCAAAAAGGTTGATCGGATAGCCCTGATATACGTAACAATCACTGCATGACATCGGTAACGGGTTATGTTTACTGATAACAGTACAGACTATATGTACGGGGAGACTTTTTACGGCAGCCACACTGCACAAATAGCGCAACTGTGAATTTCAAATGATAGTGCCTCCAGCTGTCACTGTTACTAAAATAGAATTTTCTTGTGAACACTCTATCAGTCACATTTTTGCTCCGATTGTCATGAAACTTGGTCAAGATGTTTGTCCCAATGATTTATTGGACAAGTTTGAATATGGGTCATCTGGGTCCAAAAACTAGGTCACTGTTACTAAAAATAGAATTTTCTATTGAACACTATAGCGGTCACATTTCAGCTCCGATTGTCGTGAATCTTAGTCAGAATATTTGTCCCAATGATTTCTGGGACGAGTATGAATAAAGGTCATCTGGGTCCTAAAATTAGATCATTGTTACTAAAATAGAATTTCTTGTGAACACTCTAACAGTCACAGTTTTGCTCTGATTGCCCTGAATCTTGGTCAGGATGTTTGTCCCAATGATTTCACGGACAGTATCGAATATGGGTTATCTGGGTCTAAAAACTAGGTCACTGTTATTAAAAATAGAATTTTCTTGTGAACACTCTAGCAGTCACATTTTTCTCCGATTGTCGTGAAACTTGTTCAGGATGTTTGTACCAGTAATTCTACGGACTAGTTCGAATAATTATGGTTTATCTGGGTCCAAAAACCAGGTCACTGTTACTAAAAATAGAATTTTCTTGTCTTGGCTGTAAATTTGTTATTTTTCATTGGGTTTCAAAATAACTTGGCACACGTGTTCAACATGGTAAGGCGGTGTGTCGAGTAATAACCATGCCGGTTGGTCCAAGGTCAAGGTCATTGTAACTAAAACTAGAATTTTCCTGTTAACACTGTAGTGGTCACATTTTTGCTCTGATTGTCACGAAACATGGTCAGGACATATGTCCCAGTTATTAATTGCAAGAATTTGAATATGATTCATCTGGGGTCAAAAAACTAGGTCACTGTTACTAAAAATAGAAAAATCTTGTCCATG
Source organism: Corbicula japonica (assembly GCA_038501625.1). Classification (NCBI taxonomy): domain Eukaryota; kingdom Metazoa; phylum Mollusca; class Bivalvia; order Venerida; family Cyrenidae; genus Corbicula; species Corbicula japonica. Next base: position 12,357 of record JAZAYU010001374.1, read on the forward strand.
CTGTAAATTTGTTATTTCTCATTGGATTTTTAAATATTTTTTCTCAAATGTTTACCATGACAAGGTATTGTTTCGCTTACAATACCCGTGTCCATGGTCAAGATCACTGTTACTAAAAATATGTTTTTTCTTGTCTGGGCTGTAACTTCCTAAAGAATGGAGTGATTTCAAAATAACTTACATTAATGTTCACCATGTCCAGGGGGTGTGTTGCGTACAATACCCATGCCGGTAGGTCCAAGGTCAAGGTCACTGTAACTTAAAATAGCTTTTTATTCCAAGCTGTAAATTTGTTGTTTCTTATTGGATTTCAAAATAACTTGGTGTAAATGTTCACCATATCCAGACGTTTGTTATACTCAGGTGAGCAATAAAGGGCCATTATGACCCTCTTGTTAAACATATTCTAATGCGTTTGGTATATATTTACAGCTTGATTATCGTTGCTATCTTACACTTTGTGACACAAAATAGTGTTTGATAAACTTTTTTATTTTCGGTTTACCTCCAGCTGAATTATTTTGTTTGCAAACAGGGTTAGTTTTATCACCTGCCTAAATACATCTCCTTCGAAAGAAGAAATACCTATAAATAAACTTACCTTTTTGTATGACATCCAATAAATACGAGGGTTGATAAAAAATAAACCGGATTTTTGCTCTCAAATAAAAAGTTTCCTTTTAAACAATCAAATCGTTACACCAATAGAAATCACAACTTAAATGCAAACACATACTTCTATACATAATCACGAATTAGGAAACCATGGTAAGGCCATCATGGCGCAGTGCATCATTTTTTTGTTACGTCCGAAGTTAAAAATTGTTTATTGTCGTTTCTAATCATGTTTTATAAGTAAGAATCCACGAAAACGTCGTGCCGTTACCTTTTGACGTTATCGCAAAATATGACGTAATTGCATAAACGTATATGGTAGCAATCCGATTTTTATATCGTACGCTCAATGCAAATTGCGTTTCAAAAGGCGTCAACAGAAAAACTTGAAATACGGGTAATAAATTATTTTTGACAGCAGCAAGGCGAAACTCCATCTTAAACTTTTGAAAAAAATACAGCTTTGCACGGGAAGCATGCAGTGAGCCGAACAGTGTTTTTTTTTTATACAAATATTTTAGAAAAGGCATCACCGACAAAGAAGGAAGAGAAAGAAAGAAGAAGGAAACAACGACGATAGTGACGTAAATGGCGAATGCGTTAGAAAAACGCGTTTTATCGGTTAGGGCGTTGATGGCAAAATTCGATGTAAGCTATGCGGGACCATGCAGACTATTCTTACATGGGATTTGAAAATGCGAACAATAAGATTTTTTTATTATTACACTTTTTTTTCAATTACACGATGTCTTGGATGATTGAAACTTAGGATATCGACGATCTACGTTCCAAACCTTGCAACAATACGCATATAATAATGAAAAATACATGTTTTTTACAATTTAGTTAATAGTGAATTCTTATTGTTTTATCTGAATATTATTTTTTATATGTTTCTTAATCGGAAATGCATTTTTTTTTTAATTTTAACCATACTTGATTACTAAAACTAGGTGCATGCGCACTGGATCCCACGCTTCTTAAAAGACACGGAGATGGTCCATCGCGTGTATGATTCACCAGCCTTCCTTCGTAGAGTAAACCGAGAAGGGGAAGACTTCCTCAGTCACAACATAACGACTGACAAAACCTGGCTATGGTTCTATGACCGAGAAACCCGGTCACAGCCGAGACGCTGTAATAACGCGCAACGTCAACGACGTCACCAGTGTTGTCTTACCGTGCGCCGTGACACCAGACATATGCTCACGCAAATCTCTCTATTTATATTGTTTGTAAATGTTTTTGAGAACTGTTTTCTGTATTATGTAGCGGATTGATTCCGCAAACTGTTATATGTATTTTTATTTATCCTGATATTCTTCTTGCTATTGAAACAATCCGGTTTATTTTTATCAACTCTCATATAAAGCGCTTTAAGTTCAAGAGTCTTAAAACTTTTGTGTCGTCTTCTTAAAAGGTTGTGCTAATGACCGACTAGCTTTTTGGAAATCTAAAACTTGTGTATATATAAAATTTGCAGTGTTTCGTCACTACTCAACTAGTTTAATAACATTTCCCCTTAAATGGCGGCCATTTTGAATCAAACCGGAAGTAGGTGTTTCCATTTCAATCACATATTAAGTATGTAAAAACCACTGTGCACAAACACAAGTTGCATGCTTTTGTCACAGTTTGAATTGTTTTTTTTTTGTTGTTTTTTGTTAGCCGTTCTACTAAAACAACTCAGGGTTGTTCTATTTTTAAAGAGTTATTAATTATTTAATATCAAAAGCTCTCTTGTGGATTTTTATATAAATATACTTACGTAAGGATAACTTACAGATAAGTCTATTACATGAAATACGTGCACACCCTTTGGGAAAAGACAGTATAAAAAAACAACAAGACTTTACTGTAAGTCCGCTTTGGAATGTCTCTTTACTGTAGAAACTGGTTTTATTAGCGTTATTTTTCTTTTCTCTAAAATTCGCGAAACGCTTACCTAGATAATTACTTAAATATTGCGAATATGTAATCTGTTTGGTTCGTAAGTTTGTTGATAAAGTCGTGAAATTCTGATAGCGTAGCAGTTTTAAGGATATGATTTTTATCAGATTGGAGATATCTCTTCATAAATCAGCTTCAATTTTCGCAAAAATGAACCCAAAACGACAAACAACATATTTAGCAAGCAAACTTTTATCTTAAGTAGGTTGACTTTTAGGAAATCATCTTAAGTTTATAACATATTACGAATTATGAGTATAACTGGAAATTTTGTTTCGATCCGTTAGAATGACAAAACGCATCATTATAAAGTCATGTTGTATGATGGTGAAAGTAAGTATTGAAAAAATCATTATATAAATTTAAAATATGCAATTACAAACAAACATATATTATTCAAAACGAAACATTAAACTCACCAGATTCTTGGATTCTGCAACCCCACTCCGTTTCATACTCTTCTACTCTTTGCTGCTGTTGGTCTGTTAACAATCAACGGCTTATTAGACGTGTAGACGAGATATATTTCAGGAAATGTTTCTTATCAACATTGCATTCTTAAATGCATACACATCTACTTAAGTTGTAAGAAATTTATATTCATTGAATGACGGTATGGTATTATATGAACAAATTCAAAATCAGATGGTATATTATACATTATCTACTAGTAAGATCTCATTTGCCTACAGTATTTCGGAACTAAAAAAATCAAATTTTATATTTCTAAGGTTATATTTTATTGAATTTTACGACGATGTTTTAAGCTCCTACATTTATAATAAACTAACCTGTTCGACCATCTTTTTCAAAAGTCTGCGATGAACTACTCCACCTGTTGCTATTGAAAGCTTTTAGATGAGATAATGCAGGAGTTGACACTATCGTGTTTACAATAGTTTGATTATTCAGAGTAAGTGATGCAGTGCCATCATCGTTGATACTTAAATCTTGTAATAGTGATAATGTAGGAGTTGACTTGATCACGTCGACAATATCCGCCCACTGTGTCCTGGATGGTCCTTTACAGTCCTTTAACTCCACCGTGACGGCCTGTGGCATACCGCAGACACTGAGCAACAGTTCTCTCCACTCCTGGGATGTCATTGTGATCCCCCCGAGGTTAAAGGTGATACTCTGTGGTAGCTGGCCGACGCTGTGAATAAGTTCCCTCCAAGCAGCAGACGACAATTTAACCTCCCATAGATCCAGGCGTTCTAGCTTTGTCATTGCAGGAGATAAGCGCGGTATGACGTCACATATATCGATCCCCGCAAACTTGAGAGACTGGAGCTGATGCTGTAGCTGTGTTAATGTATGATTGATTTGGATCATCTGGCTGGATGACATTTTGCCTAACCCTAATGATGTGAGGAACGGTGCTTTACGGAGATCTTCTAACAGGGAGGAACTTGCCCTGTCTGTCATCATCCTGTGTGGCACGAAATCGAACTTCTCTAGATATGTAGGCTTTACATGTAGCTCTCTACACGATACCCCGTAAAGATACAGCATCTTCAGCTCGTTCAGGAGATGTAGGTTCAAGGTGACGTCACAATCACGGTGGTTCTGATCCTTGTGGTCCGAGCAATATATCACCACCAGCTTTATCTGTGTCAGTGTTGTGATCTGGCTGATATAAGCGTACAGACGTTTCAGGTTACTGTGAGTCATGTTAACGTTCATAAGATACAATGATTGTAAGCATGTCAGTCCTGTCAGCGCTGTTATACCGTTATCAGACAGAGACATAGGTTCGTCATAACTAAGACTTGATAGTGTCAGACATTTTAACGTACGGGCGTATTCAGTGAGGATGTTAGCCAGCCATACTGGTTCCTTGTCACAGAGTTCTACTCTCAATGTCTCCAGGGAGGTGAACACACCAGAATCCAGGCTCTTTATGAAGCTTCCTATCTTCTCATCTGGAGACTGTAATTGTAGCGATTTCACGTTATCATTATATAAGAGAATTATTTTGTTTAAAGCTGTTAAATCATCTTCTGTTAGGCAGTCATCAAGCACGATGTCGGGTAGATGGATTGAACAACTTTCGTTTCTATGCCTCACACATTCTTGAAAGCACTGCACCTGCATTGACTGGTAAGTTTTTATTGTTCTCCAATCGTCCTCATAAACCATGTGTTCATAGGGAGTATATATGTCGTGCCTATATCTGCATGTTACTTGGTCACGTTCAACGATCTTCTGAAGCTCACCGGAAATACATGTATATACTTCGTGATTCATACCACAAACAAAAACAAACAGGTTGGACATTTCTAAAGAATTTGTAAGGGATGAACATGCATCAAAAGTAGTTGATTGAACAGTATTGTTTTCCCATTCTGAAGTGATATAAATAGCAGAAAAGAATTCTTGCACTGATTTGTGCTGAAAATAAACTTTATATCGCCTTTCTGCGAGTATGCTATTGTCCTTGGTTTGACACAAAAGCCCAACTTTCAAACAAAAATCAATTTCTTGCTCGGTCATGTACTGAGTGACTATTTTACTATCAAAAATCAAAGATGATTCTTTTTTCACGCTAAATAATGCAAAAAAGGCTAATTTCCCTAGCTTCATAATTAGGCTGATATAAAGCTTACATGTCTTGTTTTCTTTCATACAGATCGGGACTGCAGCGTGATCGTTTGATTGTAAATTTATAGCTGACAAATTCTTTATGTTCAGACCACGTTTAAGTGTAAATTCAGTAATGTTACTGTAAATTTCACATTTTGATTTACCAATCGGAATATCACAAAAGAACAAGCGCAAAAGCTGAAGTAGAATATACGGAATGTAAATAATTTCCCCGATTTGAACTGATTCGACTTCTTTATCGAAATCTGCCCTATCTTTCCCTGACAAGTTTAATCCCTTTTCATTAAGTATTCGCACTGCATTGATTTCAAGCTGTTCACGTGTCTCCTCATCGAGTTCAGCAATTTCAATATGGCGATCAATATTATGTTCTGACAGCCCTATCGTTCCCAATTTCCACGGCCTCGAGGTGGTCAGCACCGTACAACTGTCCGGATAGTTGTTGTGGGGTACTGCAGGCGTTTTTCCACATTTGTCCAGATGTGCCCACTCGTCGAGGCCGTCGAAGATAATTAAACATTTCTGTTTGCGTATAAGCCTTTGAAGAACCTCTTTTGTGTAAAGTGTATTACTTGGCAAATTTTCTGTCACCATTTGCATAATCAAATCATCGAGCTTGCACATGGGTTCGGATTGATAGTCCCTTAAGTGAAGAAGGAATAAAAGGTCAAAGTATTTCATCGCGTCTAACTCTGCATCCTCATATTTCTCTGTCAGTGATTCCAGTGGGCTGTTTGCTTGACACCAGGTCATGGTAAGCTTTTGTGAAAACGAGGTCTTCCCACACCCAGCGTTTGCCGTTATGTATATCGTCTTATATCGAACGTTGTCGTCGCTGAGAAATATCTTACTGACTGTAGCTCTCTGTCGTTTTGTTGCATTTTTATCTGACGATTTCTGTCCCATGGACGCTATATTACCCTTTCCAAAATGATAGGGATTGTCGTAAGCCCACAGGGGAGGAGTTACGTATAAATCTTCTAAAGAAACTTTGTGTTCCTCAACCAGCGGAGCTGCTGGTATTTGGGACTCGTTCTCTCGGTAATAAGTGATAAGGTCTTCTTTTATATCTGCAAAACAAATTACTTACATTTGAACAGAAATGTGTCCAATATACCTACGTTTAGTGGTTAGTTAAATCACTTTTAAAACTAGTACAATTGCGCTGATTGTACAGAGGTAACGCAATATTATACATTTGGCTTTATTTCTGAAACTTAAATGCAAGTCATGCAACACGTGCGCTAGGGTAAGTATGCCATTGCTCCGGGGATACAGCGGACACCCGTCTCAGATCCCAAGCTTTCCGTTTGTCAAATCTAAAACTGTGCTAAATTTTAACCAGTAAGACAGATGAGATCTTAAACTGGCTCCATTCTCAGTTTATAATCTAACATTGTGTACAAAAAAACCATTCCGTATCATGTTCAAAAACCTGTTAGATATTGCACATTTATTTTATGCTTTTCGTTGAATTATAGAATTTTCCTGGTGAAATAAAAGTGGTATTTCACTGTTTTCAAACAGTGGAATATCATTTTTATGTTCACTGCTTTTTTAACGTTGGTACCTAAACGCACATAGCATACCGAGTGAGAACGTTGAGGAAACGGGCTCAAATTTTGATATATGAAGTCATGACGTCACGTCATAAACTAGCGGTTTTGTCGCCATTTCTTGCCATGTTTCTGTCAAATTTACACAATTGTGCACTTAAAGCATAATACAAAAAGACAATTTGTTTTTAGCAGTGAAAGATATACTTCGCCACTCGTGAAAATATGAATTCCGGAGTTCACTTGGTGAAATATATTTCTATCTTACACTGGTTAAAACAAATATCCTCTATATGTTTGTTTTTATTTTAAAATAAATATTTAAAATTAATTGCACAGGAAAACTATTTTTTAATCAATATGGCAAAAATGATGGAAAACTATGAACACTCGCACAACCTTTCCATCAGTTCGCGTACTTGTTTATTGCTATAGATAAATGCTTAACCGAGTAAGACTATTCCATATATTAATAAAAATAAAACGTTGCGCTTTAATTGTTCAATATTTATAAGAAATACACACAATATTTAGTGTTTTTGAATTTTCTTCTATACATTTATCTTAATAAATAATATATTTCGTTGCAATTTCGAATTTGTGATCAATCTGCTTACGAAACCTTAGAAATTAAGTGATTTTGTTGTAATGAGTTTGAAGAAACCACATATTTTATTACCATTCAATAGGATTCTAAGGGATTAGATGAAATAAGCACAGAAGGTTATGACGGGCAAAACGACGCATATCAATACTTTATCCCCTCGCCTGGAAGTTAAACGCTTATACGCTATTCTAACAACAAACTGGTATAAACAATTACAACATTAATGAGTTTAACTTTTAGGAGGGGAGGGGTTGGGAAAATTTATGCATGTGTAATCTGTTCCGAAAACCGATTAAAACGATCCGAATAACATTCGACTTTGTTTTATGTTGTTTTTTTTAATTTTGCCAATGTACAACCCCTGATTTAAATCTTTATTATTCAAAATAAAGCTTTTTCCTTGAAAGTATGTTTTATTTTTCAAAAATGTTTAACTAACAATCGAAATATTGCATGACGTCATTAACTTAACGTGTATCGATGTATTAACGTACAGTTTTTAACAAATGAAATTGTTGCATCCCTTAATGTGGATATAGTTTTATGTTCATCTATATATGACTATTGTTTGGACTGTTTTATGCATGTTCAGCCTAAAGGTCTTCACGCCTTCTTAAAACAATCCAAATTATTTCATACCCCCGTGAAAAAAATTTAATATAGGATCCTATGCTGTCACAATGAGAACCTGGGGTGAATACTCGTATATGATATCAAGGATTTTTTGAATGACTGTTAGGATCAAATTATGAACCCGTCGACGTCAAAATTCAAAATATTTTGCATGCTATTTTAATGTACACCCCACCCATGATATAAATTATAAGAACACTCCGTTATGATAAGACTTGATCGTGAAAGTAGATGATACAATTAAAGTGTAAAAATTATATAACACATAAATTAAATAAATAAATGGCAAATTACTTTTGAAAAGGGCGTCGTCTGTTTCGGCGACACTTTTCTTAATTGCTTCTATTTGTTTGGCGGCTTCTTTCTGAATGGCGCTTATTGCGGAAGACAAATTCTCGTTTATGATGCGGTCCAGATTCTCCACTGATTCTTTCTGCACTGTAGCAAAATGATCTTTTATAGCTTGGATTACTTCCCGTTGCTGATCACTGACTCTTTCACTGACATTATCTTCAAGGACTTGGGTTATATTACCCACTGCGATAACCAATGTGTTGTTCTTCAACTTAAGTGAACATTTATTGATATCGTTGTAAAAAAGAACAAAACAATATGTTTATTGGTAATTAAACAGTTACACTGGGACTATTGTTGTTTAAATCTCGCGGCTTTATTCTCCGCATAATATGTCTTTGATAATTATGTTTGATTATTTTCTGTGAAGTTCGGAAATAATTAAGGAAGAGGTTGCAAATTAGTATATAAGTAAGGAAAGAATCGGATCAAAGATGACTGAACTTTAGAATTCCTTACGGAATAAAAAATATTAAAATTTACTAATACAAACACAAGTAGTAGATCATTAGATGCAATCCGTAACTTCAATCTGACTTGCATTGGTACATGAATTTGTTAAATTATCATTACACAATTTACAACGGTTTATTATAGCCTCAAACCTGGTTGATCTTGTCGGCAGCATCTTGGGCGTTAAGGTCATGTGGTAGGGAGTTGTGGCCCTTGAGGAGATCTAGCAGAGCATCGATGCACTTGGCGAGCTGAATGTCTGACAGCTCATAATTCTCTGAGTGACGGATGTCCCTATTTATCATTTCACGAACCTGTTGTATTTAAGAATCCATGTGTTAGTAAAAAAGGATTCATTAGGTTGAGTAAAGAATTTCAATAAACAATTAACAATTAACAGACTATTATACACTCAACCAAAGTTCTAATTGGTCATTCATTGTGTATGTTTACAATGTATGCTAGTTTCGTTTCTTCCCTACGTCAAGAGATATTGTGGAAAGAACTCCTTTTTCTAGAAATCAATTATCTAATGTCTTTTAAATCTTTATTGATTGTTTTCTTAAACAATGCCGTTTACTTACAGCGCCGGGTCAAAATTTGAACATTCTTTAATTAAAAGGGAGGTAATTTTAAAAAAGGTTACTTTGAAAGAGGTTTATTTTAACAAATGTGCTTTTAATTAATCATGTTTTCTGTTTTTCCTTATAATAAGGGGTCCTATTAAAACAAAGGAAGGAATTAAGAGCAAATTTCTATGTGCTTGACCTTTTCATGCAAGAAATGCATTTTTAGCAAAATTAAGGATAACTCTTGCCTAACTGTTCCAAAGTCAAGTATTACAAGACTAAAGCTTATGTTGAAGACTGATGTTGGCATATGATTATAAATACAAATTGAATTCAATGTCTTTCTAATAAAAAATACGGACACAAAGTGACCAATTAGAACTTTTGTTGAGTGTATTATTGAAGATCTACATGTAAGGCATCTAAACACTTCAAGAGTATGATACAGTTTGTATTTCTTATGGAAAGAAACTGCGTAAGAGAAACTTTTCAATTAATTTGCCTCTTCTACGTTAAAACTTAACTTACCTGTAAACACATATTCGGATTCGTCAACATTCTGTTCTGGAACCTTGTATTGTTGATTATAATTCCTATTGTACCAGGAAAGTCAATTTCGGCAAACGAACTCTTTTTCTCATAACCGTGAAGAGGCAAGTAACATTTTGCTATCTCTACAGCTTCTTAGCACCATCTTGTTGCATCTGTAATTTGCCAGGAAGGCCCTTTGAACCTATGTTGTTTGAGTATTACATCCTTGATATGATGGCAAATATTGTTGATGCACTTTTTGTTTGGAGCCTTACCTGGCACAGTCGGGTCATGTAATTTACAAGATCTGTTTCTCCCACAGAACTCTTGTGTTGGACATCTGAACAAATTTGCAGTCGTGCAAGAACTGCATGTTGTACCAGAAGGTATACTGTTCTTTGTGAAGATAGTATACAGCAAGTCCCTCTGGAAATCCGAGATCTCGTTGCGAACAAATTCCGTGAGCCCTTCTTTGGCAAACAGTACCGCAAGGGCACCTTTAAGCCAATTGCTAAATGTTTTCTTTGATAACGTTGAGTCAAGCTTAGGCCCCATAGCTTCTGTTATATTTTTTTGTGTGTAGCACGCTTGGAACAGTCATTTCACCAAACCTAGAATTCAAATAAATACATCACTTAAATCAACACTTAAGTCAACACTTGAAACATAACCTCTTATTGAACAGGATAGTATACAATTAAGTCAATAAACATTGGCTTCCACTAGCCTTGTTTCAGATACTCTATGTATTATATTACCGTTTCTTATTAAACAGGATAGTATACAATTAAAGCAATAATTATTGGCTGCCACTAGCCTTGTTTCAGATACTTCATGTATTATATTACAGTTACTTGTTCTTACTGAACAAGATAGTATACAATTACGTCAATGAACATTGGCTGCCACTAGCCTTGTTTCAGATACTTCATGTATTATATTACAGTTTCTTATTGAACAGGCTAGTACTCAATTAAGTCAATAAACATTGGCTGCCACTAGCCTTGTTTTAGATACTTCATGTATTATATTACAGTTTCTTATTAAACAGGATAGTATACAATTAAGTCAATAAACATTGGCTGTCTCTAGCCTTGTTTTAGATACTTCATGTATTATATTACAGTTTCTTATTAAACAGGATAGTATACAATTAAGTCAATAAACATTGGCTGCCTCTAGCCTTGTTTTAGATACTTCATGTATTATATTACAGTTTCTTATTGAACAGGCTAGTACACAATTAAGTCAATAAACATTGGCTGCCTCTAGCCGTGTTTCGGATACTTCATGTATTATATTACAGTTTCTTATTGAACAGGATAGTATACAATTAAGTCAATAAACATTGGCTGCCACTAGCCTTGTTTCAGATACTTCATGTATTAAATTACAGTTTCTTATAGGACAGGATAGTTTACAATCAAGTCAATAAACATTGGCTGCCACTAGCCTTGTTTCAGATACTTCATGTATTATATTACAGTTTCATTTTAAACAGGATAGTATACATTTAAGTCAATAAACATTGGTTGTCACTAGCCTTTTTTCAGATACTTCGTGTATTATTTTACAGTTTCTTATTTAAACAGGATTATATACAGATCATTAAACTGTTGATGGCTTCAATAAGGCATGATGGAGATATTTATTTGTACTACTGTCTCTTATTAAACATGATATCTAATACAAAGTTTAAACAACAATCTATGACTGTCACTAACCACTAGCCATGTTGCAAATACTTAATCTATTTTAATTCTGTCTTATTGAGCAGATAGAAATAATATGAACTAAGGCACTGCCTCTCTCGGAATCGACAACCAAAAACTAAAACTACAGTAAACAATGGCTGCTCATTAACATTCTGTTGGTATCTTCTTAACATTTTTAATGTCAGCATTTTAGCAAATGAATATTAATAAAAAATAATTTCATTCTGTTGTAATGTTTTATTTTATATTACAGTTTATGGATATGCTGAACATAATTGATACTTTAGAAGCATTTGATATAAAATTCTGTATTCATATACTATTATGTTTACTGGCTGCAAATAAAAAGTTACCACTTTTACCATTTGCATTGATGTATTGAATTCAGTATCGCGAAATAGCACTAGTACATTCTTGCTATTTTGGGTAACTCACTGTCATCACGGTTTTTTTCTGCTGAATTTACTTAATAATTGAAAGTTTCCAATGTTTTTTTTTTAAGACAAACTCTGGTGTTCATTTTCTCAACCTTTTAAAAAAATGAAAACAAATCAACAAAATGGAAACCAGGTAACTTAAAATTAATCTTATGCTATTCATTAGTAAATATATCTTTGTAAAATCAAATAAACCATGTTTGAACTAACCCTTTCCTCTATATAATTACATGCAACATTTTATTGCAGATCCTGGTCAGGCAGAACACACATGCCATTTAATCAGGATCTACACTGTTTGCTTTCTGGTCAGAAATAACCTAATAAATCATTAAACGAACAGTTTGATATCTTTTTAGTTCATATCTAATTAAAGCTATACTGGTATTAACCCTTTACTTGATAGATCTATACACCATTATTGAAAATTAAACAGTGTGTTATTTGATCAGTGGGCACAGTTGTCCCATCTGATCATGATCTACACTGTTCGCATTCTTATATATATATTATTTCTAACCAAAGTGAAAACAGTGGAGGTCCTAAGGACGGTCAGACATTAAAAATGTGTGAAATAATTGAGATCTACACGAGTCACACATGCAATAAAATACATACATATTGAAGTCAAGAGTTATGATAGTGATTCATATTGTACTGCATCCAAGGCCTTAGAGGCATAATTTTGTCAACAATGCTGAGACATAACTACAAAAAATGTATCTAATGCAATGATCAAAAACATAATCCATCTACTGATATATAAAAGGGGTCATCAGCCTTTTTTCTTTTGCCGATGACCCATTCTGACTTTTAATAGATGGTATGTAAAAATAACCATTAGTAAAAATATGGAAAATAAAATGTTTCTCAAAAGAACTACGTTCATCTTAAACAAATAATGTGTCCTAGGTATGCAATGCTCAAGAACATACATGTATGCGAAAATAACAATTTTGTCAACACTACTGACACATAACTCATACAAAAAATGTGTACTAGGGATGCAATACTCAAGAGCATAAGTAAAAATAACAATTATGTCTTCATAAATATCACATACATGTAACTCAAACAAAAAAAAACATCCTATGGATGTAATGGTCAAGAACATATGTAAAAGTAACAATTTTGTCTACATTACTCATAGCAAAAAATGCATCCTATAGATGCAACCCTGTCTGATCAGGATCTAAACTGTTCGCTTTTTTATTCATTAGGTTATTTTTGATCAAATTGCGACCAGTGCAGATCCTGATCAAATGACACTGATGTGCCAATTGATCTGGATCTACACTGGTCTCACATGTGTATTTATGGAGGAAAGGGTTAAAAACAGAGAAATACCATTTTGTTTGTATATTTTCACAAATTTGTTTTCTATCTGTTAAGAAGCATTTAACTAAGATATCCCTTTTTCTGTACCAATCAGATGGTTCATAGTGAGCGTGTGATTTTTTTGTAGTATTTCGAATTGTCATTTTATTCTACTCTTTCACACACACACACACATTCTTGGAGACTGAATTCTTCATTTAATATCTTTCAGAGCATTACAAGTTTTCCAATTAAACTTAAACAAAGCGTTATGTTGGCAGGTTGCAAAGTAAGTTTTTAAATATTATGTGTAGACAGTCTGTGGTTCAATCTGCCCGTCTGTGGTGCTATGTTGTCTAACAACTGCAGTGGAAGATCTGGTCACATAAAAAACAGCAAAATAATGAGAATCCTGGGCTAGAAGTCAAATTTTTCAAAGAAGACCTTGGATGTTCATCACCAACTTATTGTTTTCACACAACATCACCCATAAAAGTTGCTGAGTAGTTGTTTGGCTCTTTCCAACCACTTGTGAGAATTAATGATACATTTCCCATTAATTCATTTAGTTTTTGCAGATTGTCCATGTTGACAGAGAGTACTATCAAAATTTAAATGCTTTGTATGTTCCAACTTGTGATGAAGAATTCAAATACAGTGGAGGAAAAATTGTCAAATCATGCCGCAGACAGCTGAAGTTGCAGACTGGCTGAAAAAGTAAAATATTAATATTAATGATGGAAAGATTTGAGATGTGTTAAGGAAATTTATGAGCTACAATACTATGTTTATTATTAATAAAAGAATTTAATAAAAATAAACCCATAAACCTACAAAAGTACTTTTGTTTGCATGGTGCCAGTCTTTGAATCAGACACTTCATTGTGATACTGCTGTCAAAGCAGCACTAACCCATGATTGACTGTGTCATCTTTCTAGCATCACCTGGACCTGAAATATGACAGGAAGAGTTACAAGAGAAATTATTCATCTTGTAAACATTATATTTTACATTTTACTCCAGATAATATGCCTTTTATCACATGGGCTACCAGTATAGATCCAGATCTTCTACCACATCTATGTGGCAAATTTAAAATTCATGCACGGCATATCTATGTCAACCGGCACATCTGTGCTGTCTGATCAGGATCTGCACAGGTTGCATAATGGTCAGAAATTACCTAATGAATAAAAAAGCGACCAGGTTAGATCTTGATCAAACGGCACGAATGTTCCGGCTGATGTGGATGTAAACTGTTCGCACACGTAATAATGGTGTATCTATGGAGAATGGGTTAAAACACAGCTAAACAATTTTTTTTCTTGTAACTAGTCCAGAACTAGCTGGGTAAACATTTTAGCTAGTCCCACTTTTGCGCAAATAAGCGAATTCTGATTGGTCAGTATTAAAAGTAAAAAAGAGAAACAGGAAATTCAAAAGGAAGCGTAACATTGGGACTTCAAGACGCTTGATAATGTTATTTTGTAATAAACTTATTGCTGTTGTAATATAATACGAATATGGTGCTAAAAGAGAATGGCCCATATCAAATTAATGTTTAAACTAGTCTACACTTAAAAATTGAGCTAGCCCACAGACAAGCAATCAGATATTTTGAGATTGTCTGATACAATTTTCAGCTTGTTCAAGGCTGGCGTCCGGCTAGTGGGTTTGTCCAGCCCTGCAATAGTCGTGTAAAGGAAGGGCAAATTCTGTGCTGCTTGAGTGTGTGTACTGTTTATTAAGGGTAAAAAAAAAATTACCTCTCCAGTAGTTTTATTTTTCTCATATTCCAGTTTCATGCTCTTTGAAACCAGATTTGTCATGCATTTTTCATATGTACATGTATACTTCAATCTGAAATACAAATTACAAAACAAAGTTTTAATTTATAAACTATATTATTTGCCCAATGCATGCATACCTTCCGATGACTCCATTTACAGGCTAGTGGGTCAAAGAAAATTTCTACACTTCTGTCAGAGCAATTATTCCTTAAATTTGAAATAAATAATTAGTGGTAAACACGGCTTCGCCGTGCTTCCTATTTAAATAATTCTACACTATTCCTCATTTTTTAATGAAATGTAGCTCTAAAAAATTGTATTTGTTGTAAATGAAGCATTATTCAGAAAGCATTTGGTAAACACAGCTTTACAGAAAGAGTATTTTAATATTTTGTTTTAAATGTAAGGGCAAGACTAAGTGCACTTTCTCATTCACTCAACCTGCAGGGCGATTGGGTTTCTACACCTCTGCAGAGCAATAATTACTAAAATCTGAAATAAATAATAAGTGGTAAACACGGCTTCGCCGTGCTTCCTATTTAAATCATTCTACACTATGTCTCATTTTTTTATGAAATGTAGATTTAGCTCTAAAAAAAGTATTTGTTGGTAAATGAAGCATTATTTAGATAGCATTTGGTAAACACAGCTTTACCATGCCTCAAATTTCAACTAGCTTTAGAGTAGCTTTATGCTATATCTGTGAACCTTGGGTTCGAGTCTCGATCATGAATACACGTCTTCAATGCCATTTGCTGTTCAGATTTATTTGACCAGTTCTGACCAGTCTACAATATCCAGAGTTAATTCAACGCCTAATCGCTTTCCCACACCAAATAACGAAAGCAAGCGATATACTGTCTAATCTGCAATGTTAAAGTTACTGTTCGTCTGAATGATTGTAGTAAAAAATAAATAAAAACGTCGTAAATATCCATTGTTTAGAATGTTTGGGAAACCGGTGTAATTGTCACTTTGCCACTCTGTATTTTAATTAATTACCAAAAAGTCGAACAACTACCGTACTGCGCATAGCTACGATGGAGTCTACTGTTAGACTCTAACTCTGTGACAATATAAGGTTTTACTCAATTTGGAAACTAATTTACCTTAAATTTTTTTGGCGAGTTTAAGCTTAATTGTTATCTAACATATGGAAGAAGAACTTCTGAAAATGTGAATCGAGAAACAAAAATGGCGGCTTTTCAGTTTTTAATTCCGGAAGTCAGCACAAAAGAACGTTGCTATGATACTTCCAATATGGCTGCGCCCATGAAAGTCGATTGTCCAATCAGAAGCCTTATTTTGCGACATGATTTCAAATTGGGATGGTATTTCCTTTTCTTCATGCGTAATACCGTAATCGGAATCGACTCCGTAGGGTCGATTCCGTATAATGTTATAGTTCAAACAACAACCAATGGCTGCCAATGTTGCAGATACTTTATCTATTGTTCAAACGCCTCTTGTCGAGCAGGATCATTTAGAATTTAGACATTAAATATTTGCTAACACTAGCAATGTTACATATTCTTTATCTCCTGTACTCCTCTCTCTTGATGAACATGGCAATGTGCAGTTGAAACCAAAAACAATGGCTGCCACTTGCCATTAATAGTATAATAGTATTACCTATTGTACTACTTCCTCTTATTTAACAGGATAATCTGCTATTTAGACAACAAACAATTTCTCCCATTAGCCATGATGCAAATATTTTGTCTTTTGTGCAATTGTCCTATTGTTGAACATAATTTCGTGTAATTAAGTCAATTAACATTGACTGCAACTAGCCCTGCTGCAGATAATTTATCTATTTAGCTGATGTCTGTTATTAAACAGGATAATGAAAAGTTCTAAAAACAATCAATGTCTGTCACGATGCTCCTATGATGCAAATATTGTCTTTTTGTGCAATTGTATATTGTTGAGCATAATTACGTGCAATTAAGTCAATTAACATTGACTGCAACTAGCCCTGCTGCAGATAATTTATCTATTTAACTTATGTCTCTTAACAGGATAATGTAAATTTCTAAAAACAACCAATGTCTGCAAAAAACAAACCGATGATACATCATGAATTGTTCATAGTGATTCAGTATAAATTTCCAATGGGAACGGAATAGATTAAAATTAGATACATGACAAGGAATAACAGCTACAAAGCTATGCATATCACTTAGTGATATTAAGTAACAGATTTCTTTTGCAGTAAAGAAGTAATTTAACAAAGGCACATTTAGGCATAAACTTACCATTCGTCAATAGTGAATATATATTGCGCATGTGCTGCGAGGACCAACAAGTTAATGAAAAAAAACAACAACAAATGACTGTACAGTTGGTTCTATGTTGATATTATGAAATGTAGTTTGTAGATTATCGTTACCGTTATCGAAAGAACCATATCAGTATATATACAATGATAGGGTGTTTTAGCGATGTTGCGTTTACAATTTAAAACCAAAACTAATTGAAGTAATATAACGAAATCGTGTCTGTCATTGTTCGCCCTCCTTCAACGTTTAAGTCCGGTATGTCTCTCGGTGTAAGGTATTGCTCATGCTGACATTTGTAAGAAGAGTTAGAACACTTGTTGGTAATGACATTATAGTATATGTAGGATGTTACGAGTTACATTTTACTAAAGCAATGTTATTTTTACAATTTAAAACAAACTAGTCCCGTAAAGCTCTCATTTTAAGGTATTCCCCACTTTGTCATCTGCCTATTAATTAGACTGTCATAATTGATCCACGGTGGCCATTATATACAGATTTAACATTATCTCGATAAATTTCACATGACTTTATCTAATTTAACGTCATTAATTTTAAACCTTGTCCAAAAAGAAGCGTAGCACGTTACTGAAACTGACCGATTTGTACAATCAGGGCATACAGTTTATCATGGTTGAGATATATAATTTATCAATTAAGTCGAAATCTTAAAGTTCAGTCAGTGTATAAATTGTTGATGTTTGTAATGATACAATCAAAGTGATATGAACAATATATCAGGTAAATCAATGTCTATGAACATCAGCCAAAACAGAGCACTCTCAAGGTATAATCAAACCTTAAAACGTTATCATAAAAGGTAAACTATAAGTTCATTATTTTATAACGGGTGACGCCAATATCTATGGGTAACCTACAATTTATGCCAGTCTTCAGTTTATCAAACAGCAGATTGTTTCTGGGTACCTTGTAAAAGTTTAAAACACATTTTAGGGGAACCGAATAAATGCAAATGGGCTGAATAACAACAACAAACAAACTTCTCTTAGCTCGCATTATTCATGAAAAAAAACACCCAATCATTAAGTCGAAAAAAGTCTTAAAGCATTCCTTATCTAAATACAAAGATATCGCTTAATGTTTAAGCACCAACAGTTCTTCCTTCCGTCACGAACATTGGTCATAGGTTGAGGAGAATTCTTATCAAATAACACATATAATACAGTAAAAACTCCCTAAACCGGATCCTCTATAATCAAAAATCCTCCCAAAACCGCATAATTTTTACGGTCCCGATTTTTTTCCTTTTTATTTTATAGAAAGGAAAACCTCTGAAAACCGGAACCTCCGAATTCCGGAAACCGGCCTTATTTATATAATACATGTACATAAAAATAAGATATTGATATTTTTAAGAGTTAGCTTAGTTTAATGAACGCATTCTCACTTTCCAACCACTGTTCGCTCGAAATACCGATTGCTCGAACAAAATCTGCCAGTCTTGTGAATTCGAGCCACCGAAGTTCGACTAAGCATTATCTATTGTACAACGTTTTATTGTTGACAGGATAATATACAGTTAAAACAACAATCAATATCTTCCACTAGCAATGTTGAAGATACTTTATTTATTGTACTACTTTCTCTACTTATACAGGATAACTAGCCATTATGGAGACACATTATCTATTGAACGGCCGTCTCTGATTGAAGTGGATATTGTGCATTTCAAACACACTCCACAGCTGAAATTTTTTGCAGCTTATTTTTCTTAATGTCTTAATGTCATCTATTGTACTACTGTCTCCTATTTAACAAGTCCCTTGTTGAAAAGGATATTGTACAGATCAAACAACAATTACTAGCATCTACTAGCCAGGTTGAAGATAGTTGATCTGTTATACTATTGTCTCTTATTAAACAGGATAATGTAAAGTTAAAACAACAATGACTGCCACTAGCCATGTTTACAATACTTTATTTATTGTACTATAGTCTCTTATTAAACATGATGATGTACAGTTCAAACAACAATGACTGCCTCTAGCCATGTTTACGATACTTTATTTATTGTACTATAGTCTCTTATTAAACAAATTGATGCACAGTTCAAACAACAATGACTGACACTAGCATGTTTATGATACTTTATTTATTGTACTATAGTCTCTTATTAAACAAATTGATGCACAGTTCAAACAACAATGACTGACACTAGCATGTTTATGATACTTTATTTATTGCACTATAGTCTCTTATTAAACATGATGATGTACAGTTCAAACAACAATGACTGCCACTAGCCATGTTTACGATACTTTATTTATTGTACTATAGTCTCTTATTAAACATGATGATGTACAGTTCAAACAACAATGACTGCCACTAGCCATGTTTACGATACTTTATTTATTGTACTATAGTCTCTTATTAAACATGATGATGTACAGTTCAAAAAACAATGACTGACACTAGCATGTTTATGATACTTTATTTATTGTACTATAGTCTCTTATTAAACATGATGATGCACAGTTCAAACAACAATGACTGCCACTAGCCATGTTTATGATACTTTATTTATTGTACTATAGTCTCTTATTAAACATGATGATGTACAGTTCAAACAACAATGACTGACACTAGCCATGTTTACGATACTTTATTTATTGTACTATAGTCTCTTATTAAACATGATGATGTACAGTTCAAACAACAATGACTGACACTAGCATGTTTATGATACTTTATTTATTGTACTATAGTCTCTTATTAAACATGATGATGTACAGTTCAAACAACAATGACTGACACTAGCATGTTTACGATACTTTATTTATTGTACTATAGTCTCTTATTAAACATGATGATGTACAGTTCAAACAACAATGACTGACACTAGCATGTTTATGATACTTTATTTATTGTACTATAGTCTCTTATTAAACATGATGATGTACAGTTCAAACAACAATGACTGCCACTAGCATGTTTACGATACTTTATTTATTGTACTATAGTCTCTTATTAAGCATGATGATGTACAGTTCAAACAACAATGACTGCCTCTAGCCATGTTTACGATACTTTATTTATTGTACTATAGTCTCTTATTAAACAAATTGATGCACAGTTCAAACAACAATGACTGACACTAGCATGTTTACGATACTTTATTTATTGTACTATAGTCTCTTATTAAACATGATGATGTACAGTTCAAACAACAATGACTGCCTCTAGCCATGTTTACGATACTTTATTTATTGTACTATAGTCTCTTATTAAACATGATGATGTACAGTTCAAACAACAATGACTGCCACTAGCCATGTTTACGATACTTTATTTATTGTACTATAGTCTCTTATTAAACATGATGATGTACAGTTCAAACAACAATGACTGACACTAGCCATGTTTACGATACTTTATTTATTGTACTATAGTCTCTTATTAAACATGATGATGTACAGTTCAAACAACAATGACTGACACTAGCATGTTTACGATACTTTATTAATTGTACTATAGTCTCTTATTAAACATGATGATGTACAGTTCAAACAACAATGACTGACACTAGCATGTTTATGATACTTTATTTATTGTACTATAGTCTCTTCTTAAACATGATGATGTACAGTTCAAACAACAATGACTGACACTAGCATGTTTACGATACTTTATTAATTGTACTATAGTCTCTTATTAAACATGATGATGTACAGTTCAAACAACAATGACTGCCACTAGCATGTTTATGATACTTTATTTATTGTACTATAGTCTCTTATTAAACATGATGATGTACAGTTCAAACAACAATGACTGCCTCTAGCCATGTTTACGATACTTTATTTATTGTACTATAGTCTCTTATTAAACAAATTGATGCACAGTTCAAACAACAATGACTGACACTAGCATGTTTATGATACTTTATTTATTGTACTATAGTCTCTTATTAAACAAATTGATGCACAGTTCAAACAACAATGACTGACACTAGCATGTTTATGATACTTTATTTATTGCACTATAGTCTCTTATTAAACATGATGATGTACAGTTCAAACAACAATGACTGCCACTAGCCATGTTTACGATACTTTATTTATTGTACTATAGTCTCTTATTAAACATGATGATGTACAGTTCAAACAACAATGACTGACACTAGCATGTTTATGATACTTTATTTATTGCACTATAGTCTCTTATTAAACATGATGATGTACAGTTCAAACAACAATGACTGCCACTAGCCATGTTTACGATACTTTATTTATTGTACTATAGTCTCTTATTAAACATGATGATGTACAGTTCAAACAACAATGACTGACACTAGCATGTTTATGATACTTTATTTATTGTACTATAGTCTCTTATTAAACATGATGATGTACAGTTCAAACAACAATGACTGACACTAGCATGTTTATGATACTTTATTTATTGTACTATAGTATCTTATTAAACAAATTGATGAACAGTTCAAACAACAATGACTGACACTAGCATGTTTATGATACTTTATTTATTGTACTATAGTCTCTTATTAAACAAATTGATGCACAGTTCAAACAACAATGACTGACACTAGCATGTTTATGATACTTTATTTATTGCACTATAGTCTCTTATTAAACATGATGATGTACAGTTCAAACAACAATGACTGCCTCTAGCCATGTTTACGATACTTTATTTATTGTACTATAGTCTCTTATTAAACATGATGATGTACAGTTCAAACAACAATGACTGCCACTAGCCATGTTTACGATACTTTATTTATTGTACTATAGTCTCTTATTAAACATGATGATGTACAGTTCAAACAACAATGACTGACACTAGCATGTTTACGATACTTTATTTATTGCACTATAGTCTCTTATTAAACATGATGATGCACAGTTCAAACAACAATGACTGCCACTAGCCATGTTTACGATACTTTATTTATTGTACTATAGTCTCTTATTAAACATGATGATGTACAGTTCAAACAACAATGACTGACACTAGCATGTTTATGATACTTTATTTATTGTACTATAGTCTCTTATTAAACATGATGATGTACAGTTCAAACAACAATGACTGACACTAGCATGTTTATGATACTTTATTTATTGTACTATAGTCTCTTATTAAACATGATGATGTACAGTTCAAACAACAATGACTGCCACTAGCCATGTTTACGATACTTTATTTATTGTACTATAGTCTCTTATTAAACATGATGATGTACAGTTCAAACAACAATGACTGACACTAGCATGTTTATGATACTTTATTTATTGTACTATAGTCTCTTATTAAACATGATGATGTACAGTTCAAACAACAATGACTGCCTCTAGCCATGTTTACGATACTTTATTTATTGTACTATAGTCTCTTATTAAACAAATTGATGCACAGTTTAAACAACAATGACTGACACTAGCATGTTTATGATACTTTATTTATTGTACTATAGTCTCTTATTAAACATGATGATGTACAGTTCAAACAACAATGACTGCCACTAGCCATGTTTACGATACTTTATTTATTGTACTATAGTCTCTTATTAAACAAATTGATGCACAGTTCAAACAACAATGACTGACACTAGCATGTTTATGATACTTTATTTATTGTACTATAGTCTCTTATTAAACATGATGATGTACAGTTCAAACAACAATGACTGACACTAGCATGTTTATGATACTTTATTTATTGTACTATAGTCTCTTATTAAACATGATGATGTACAGTTCAAACAACAATGACTGCCACTAGCCATGTTTACGATACTTTATTTATTGTACTATAGTCTCTTATTAAACATGATGATGTACAGTTCAAACAACAATGACTGACACTAGCATGTTTATGATACTTTATTTATTGTACTATAGTCTCTTATTAAACATGATGATGTACAGTTCAAACAACAATGACTGCCACTAGCCATGTTTACGATACTTTATTTATTGTACTATAGTCTCTTATTAAACAAATTGATGCACAGTTCAAACAACAATGACTGACACTAGCATGTTTATGATACTTTATTTATTGTACTATAGTCTCTTATTAAACATGATGATGTACAGTTCAAACAACAATGACTGCCACTAGCCATGTTTACGATACTTTATTTATTGTACTATAGTCTCTTATTAAACAAATTGATGCACAGTTCAAACAACAATGACTGACACTAGCATGTTTATGATACTTTATTTATTGTACTATAGTCTCTTATTAAACATGATGATGTACAGTTCAAACAACAATGACTGCCACTAGCCATGTTTACGATACTTTATTTATTGTACTATAGTCTCTTATTAAACATGATGATGTACAGTTCAAACAACAATGACTGACACTAGCATGTTTATGATACTTTATTTATTGCACTATAGTCTCTTATTAAACATGATGATGTACAGTTCAAATAACAATGACTGCCACTAGCCATGTTTACGATACTTTATTTATTGTACTATAGTCTCTTATTAAACATGATGATGTACAGTTCAAACAACAATGACTGACACTAGCCATGTTTACGATACTTTATTTATTGTACTATAGTCTCTTATTAAACAAATTGATGCACAGTTCAAACAACAATGACTGACACTAGCATGTTTATGATACTTTATTTATTGTACTATAGTCTCTTATTAAACATGATGATGTACAGTTCAAACAACAATGACTGACACTAGCATGTTTATGATACTTTATTTATTGTACTATAGTCTCTTATTAAACATGATGATGTACAGTTCAAACAACAATGACTGCCACTAGCCATGTTTACGATACTTTATTTATTGTACTATAGTCTCTTATTAAACATGATGATGTACAGTTCAAACAACAATGACTGCCACTAGCCATGTTTATGATACTTTATTTATTGTACTATAGTCTCTTATTAAACATGATGATGTACAGTTCAAACAACAATGACTGACACTAGCATGTTTACGATACTTTATTTATTGTACTATAGTCTCTTATTAAACATGATGATGTACAGTTCAAACAACAATGACTGCCACTAGCCATGTTTACGATACTTTATTTATTGTACTATAGTCTCTTATTAAACATGATGATGTACAGTTCAAACAACAATGACTGACACTAGCATGTTTATGATACTTTATTTATTGCACTATAGTCTCTTATTAAACATGATGATGTACAGTTCAAACAACAATGACTGACACTAGCATGTTTATGATACTTTATTTATTGTACTATAGTCTCTTATTAAACATGATGATGTACAGTTCAAACAACAATGACTGCCACTAGCATGTTTACGATACTTTATTTATTGTACTATAGTCTCTTATTAAACAAATTGATGTACAGTTCAAACAACAATGACTGCCACTAGCCATGTTTACGATACTTTATTTATTGTACTATAGTCTCTTATTAAACATGATGATGCACAGTTCAAACAACAATGACTGACACTAGCATGTTTATGATACTTTATTTATTGTACTATAGTCTCTTATTAAACATGATGATGTACAGTTCAAACAACAATGACTGCCACTAGCCATGTTTACGATACTTTATTTATTGTACTATAGTCTCTTATTAAACATGATGATGTACAGTTCAAACAACAATGACTGACACTAGCATGTTTATGATACTTTATTTATTGCACTATAGTCTCTTATTAAACATGATGATGTACAGTTCAAACAACACTGACTGACACTAGCATGTTTATGATACTTTATTTATTGTACTATAGTCTCTTATTAAACATGATGATGTACAGTTCAAACAACAATGACTGACACTAGCCATGTTTACGATACTTTATTTATTGTACTATAGTCTCTTATTAAACATGATGATGTACAGTTCAAACAACAATGACTGCCACTAGCCATGTTTACGATACTTTATTTATTGTACTATAGTCTCTTATTAAACATGATGATGTACAGTTCAAACAACAATGACTGACACTAGCATGTTTATGATACTTTATTTATTGCACTATAGTCTCTTATTAAACATGATGATGTACAGTTCAAACAACAATGACTGACACTAGCATGTTTATGATACTTTATTTATTGTACTATAGTCTCTTATTAAACATGATGATGTACAGTTCAAACAACAATGACTGACACTAGCCATGTTTACGATACTTTATTTATTGTACTATAGTCTCTTATTAAACATGATGATGTACAGTTCAAACAACAATGACTGACACTAGCATGTTTACGATACTTTATTTATTGTACTATAGTCTCTTATTAAACATGATGATGTACAGTTCAAACAACAATGACTGACACTAGCATGTTTATGATACTTTATTTATTGTACTATAGTCTCTTATTAAACATGATGATGTACAGTTCAAACAACAATGACTGACACTAGCATGTTTATGATACTTTATTTATTGTACTATAGTCTCTTATTAAACATGATGATGTACAGTTCAAACAACAATGACTGCCACTAGCCATGTTTACGATACTTTATTTATTGTACTATAGTCTCTTATTAAACATGATGATGTACAGTTCAAACAACAATGACTGCCTCTAGCATGTTTATGATACTTTATTTATTGTACTATAGTCTCTTATTAAACATGATGATGTACAGTTCAAACAACAATGACTGCCACTAGCCATGTTTACGATACTTTATTTATTGTACTATAGTCTCTTATTAAACATGATGATGTACAGTTCAAACAACAATGACTGCCTCTAGCCATGTTTACGATACTTTATTTATTGTACTATAGTCTCTTATTAAACATGATGATGTACAGTTCAAACAACAATGACTGACACTAGCATGTTTATGATACTTTATTTATTGTACTATAGTCTCTTATTAAACATGATGATGCACAGTTCAAACAACAATGACTGACACTAGCATGTTTATGATACTTTATTTATTGCACTATAGTCTCTTATTAAACATGATGATGTACAGTTCAAACAACAATGACTGCCACTAGCCATGTTTACGATACTTTATTTATTGTACTATAGTCTCTTATTAAACATGATGATGTACAGTTCAAACAACAATGACTGACACTAGCATGTTTACGATACTTTATTTATTGTACTATAGTCTCTTATTAAACATGATGATGTACAGTTCAAACAACAATGACTGCCACTAGCATGTTTATGATACTTTATTTATTGTACTATAGTCTCTTATTAAACATGATGATGTACAGTTCAAACAACAATGACTGCCACTAGCATGTTTACGATACTTTATTTATTGTACTATAGTCTCTTATTAAACATGATGATGTACAGTTCAAACAACAATGACTGCCACTAGCCATGTTTACGATACTTTATTTATTGTACTATAGTCTCTTATTAAACATGATGATGTACAGTTCAAACAACAATGACTGACACTAGCATGTTTATGATACTTTATTTATTGTACTATAGTCTCTTATTAAACATGATGATGTACAGTTCAAACAACAATGACTGACACTAGCATGTTTACGATACTTTATTTATTGTACTATAGTCTCTTATTAAACATGATGATGTACAGTTCAAACAACAATGACTGACACTAGCATGTTTATGATACTTTATTTATTGTACTATAGTCTCTTATTAAACATGATGATGTACAGTTCAAACAACAATGACTGCCACTAGCCATGTTTATGATACTTTATTTATTGTACTATAGTCTCTTATTAAACATGATGATGTACAGTTCAAACAACAATGACTGACACTAGCATGTTTACGATACTTTATTTATTGTACTATAGTCTCTTATTAAACAGGATAATGTAAAGTTAAAACAACAATGACTGCCACTAGCCATGTTTACGATACTTTATTTATTGTACTATAGTCTCTTATTAAACAGGATAATGTAAAGTTAAAACAACAATGACTGCCACTAGCCATGTTTACGATACTTTATTTATTGTACTATAGTCTCTTATTAAACATGATGATGTACAGTTCAAACAACAATGACTGACACTAGCATGTTTATGATACTTTATTTATTGTACTATAGTCTCTTATTAAACATGATGATGTACAGTTCAAACAACAATGACTGACACTAGCATGTTTACGATACTTTATTTATTGTACTATAGTCTCTTATTAAACATGATGATGTACAGTTCAAACAACAATGACTGCCACTAGCCATGTTTATGATACTTTATTTATTGTACTATAGTCTCTTATTAAACATGATGATGTACAGTTCAAACAACAATGACTGACACTAGCATGTTTATGATACTTTATTTATTGTACTATAGTCTCTTATTAAACATGATGATGTACAGTTCAAACAACAATGACTGACACTAGCATGTTTACGATACTTTATTTATTGTACTATAGTCTCTTATTAAACATGATGATGTACAGTTCAAACAACAATGACTGCCACTAGCCATGTTTATGATACTTTATTTATTGTACTATAGTCTCTTATTAAACATGATGATGTACAGTTCAAACAACAATGACTGACACTAGCATGTTTACGATACTTTATTTATTGTACTATAGTCTCTTATTAAACAGGATAATGTACAGTTCAAACAACAATGACTGCCACTAGCCATGTTTATGATACTTTATTTATTGTACTATAGTCTCTTATTAAACAGGATAATATACAGTATAAACAACAATGACTGACACTAGCATGTTTATGATACTTTATTTATTGTACTATAGTCTCTTATTAAACATGATGATGTACAGTTCAAACAACAATGACTGACACTAGCATGTTTATGATACTTTATTTATTGTACTATAGTCTCTTATTAAACATGATGATGTAAAGTTAAAACAACAATGACTGCCACTAGCCATGTTTACGATACTTTATTTATTGTACTATAGTCTCTTATTAAACATGATAATGTACAGTTCAAACAACAATGACTGACACTAGCATGTTTATGATACTTTATTTATTGTACTATAGTCTCTTATTAAACATGATGATGTACAGTTCAAACAACAATGACTGCCACTAGCCATGTTTACGATGCTTTATTTATTGTACTATAGTCTCTTATTAAACATGATGATGTACAGTTCAAACAACAATGACTGACACTAGCATGTTTATGATACTTTATTTATTGCACTATAGTCTCTTATTAAACATGATGATGTACAGTTCAAACAACAATGACTGCCACTAGCCATGTTTACGATACTTTATTTATTGCACTATAGTCTCTTATTAAACATGATGATGTACAGTTCAAACAACAATGACTGCCACTAGCATGTTTATGATACTTTATTTATTGTACTATAGTCTCTTATTAAACATGATGATGTACAGTTCAAACAACAATGACTGCCACTAGCCATGTTTACGATACTTTATTTATTGTACTATAGTCTCTTATTAAACATGATGATGTACAGTTCAAACAACAATGACTGCCACTAGCCATGTTTACGATACTTTATTTATTGTACTATAGTCTCTTATTAAACATGATGATGTACAGTTCAAACAACAATGACTGCCACTAGCCATGTTTACGATACTTTATTTATTGTACTATAGTCTCTTATTAAACAGGATAATGTACAGTTCAAACAACAATGTCTGCCACTAGCTATGTTTACAATACTTTTTTTATTGTACTATAATCTATTATAAAACAGGATAATGTACAGTTCAAACAACAATGTCTGCCACTAGCCATTATGGAGACACATTATCTATTGTAAGACTGTCTCTTTAGAGGATATTGTACATTTCAAACACTCATAATTTGTTGCAGCTTATTGATGTCATCTTGTGTACCACTGTCTCCTATTAAACAGGATAATGGAGCTTTTAAGAAACAATCAGACACACACAATAGCCTCCACTTGTCATGTTACATTAACTATGTTAATATTTATTTATCTTAATATCTTAACATGATAAGGTACAAATAAAACAACAAAACAATTGCTTTTGTGATGTCAGTTAGGGTTAAAATTGCTGTATGCAAACAGTAAACATAGAAAACCCCAACCCTAATTTACAAAACAAAACGATCAGTTGATCTTTTTTGTTCATGGTTATCCTTAGCTTTCCATGGCATAACTAACCGTCAATAGTGAATTGCAGTTCTGTATGTGCTACAGACGACTAACAAGTTATTGATAATACCCAGTTGGTTCGACGATGATGTCTCAAATAGGTTTTTGTTTTATAATCGTGACCGTTATCTATATTACCATCGCAGTAAGCGTTGGATGACAATAACACTTTTCTTAAGCATGTTACGTTTACAATAGTTATTGAAAACAAAAACTAATTGAAGTCAACTTACAAAATCGTGTTTATCACTGTCTACTCATCAATTTTAAGTCCGTTTCCTCTCTTTGTGAGGTATCTCCCATGTTGTCATCTGCCAACCAAGACTGCCAAACCGATCCACAGTGGCTAATTTATCATTATCAAGATAAATTTCACATGACTGTATCTCAACGTTATAAATTTTCAACCTTAACGAAAAGAAACATAACAGTCTAGAAGGTAGCGTGCTCTGTTGGTTAGGGGCGTTATCCCCACCCCATGCGGACACTTGCGAAGGATGTAAGGATTGCGCTGCTGAAGCGTAATATTTGCCTCCTTATGCGGACACTTGCAAAGTATGTAGCGGTTGTGCTGTTGGTAGCGTAATATCTTCCTCCTCATGCGGACACTTGAAAAGGCTGTAGCGGTTGTGCTGTTGGAAGAGTAATACCTGCTCTTCGTGCGGACACTTGCAAAGGCTGTAGCGGTTGCACTATTGTTAGCGTAATATCTGCCTTCTCGTGCGGACTCTTGCAAAGGCTTTAGCGGTTGTGCTGTTGGTAGCCTAATATCTGCCTCCTCTGGTGGACACTTGCAAAGGCTGTAGCGGTTTTGCTGTTGGTAGCGTAATATCTGCCTCCTCTGGTCGACACTTGCAAAGGCTGTAGTGGTTGCACTGTTTGTAGCGTAATATCTGCCTCCTCTGGTGGACACTTGCAAAGGCTGTAGCGGTTTTGCTGTTGGTAGCGTAATATCTGCCTCCTCTGGTCGACACTTGCAAAGGCTGTAGTGGTTGCACTGTTTGTAGCGTAATATCTGCCTCCTCGTGCGGACACTTGCAAAGACTGTATTGGTTGTGCTGTTGGTAGCGTAATATCTGCCTCCTCTGGTAGACACTTGCAAAGGCTGTAGCGGTTTTGCTGTTGGTAGCGTAATATCTGCCTCCTCGTGTGGACACTTGCAAAGGCTGTAACGGTTGCACTGTTGGTAGCGTAATATCTGCCTCCTCTGGTAGACACTTGCAAAGGCTGTAGCGGTTTTGCTGTTGGTAGCGTAATATCTGCCTCCTCGTGTAGACACTTGCAAAGGCTGTAGCGGTTTTGCTGTTGGTAGCGTAATATATGCCTCCTCGTGCGAACACTTGCAAAGGCTGTAGCGGTTTTGCTGTTGGTAGCGTAATATCTGCCTCATCGTGCGAACACTTGCAAAGGCTGTAGCGGTTTTGCTGTTGGTAGCGTAATATCTGCCTCCTCGTGCGAACACTTGCAAAAACTGTAGCGGTTTTGCTGTTGGTAGCGTAATATCTGCCTCCTCGTGTGGGCACTTACAAAGGCTGTAACGGTTTTGCTGTTGGTAGCGTAATATCTGCCTCCTCGTGCGGACACTTTCAAAGGCTGTAGCGGTTTTGCTGTCGGTAGCGTAATATCTGCCTCCTCGTGCGGACACTTGCAAAGGCTGTAGCGGTTTTGCTGTTGGTAGCGTAATATCTGCCTCCTCGTGTGGACACTTGCAAAGGCTGTAGCGGTTTTGCTGTTGGTAGCGTAATATCTGCCTCCTTGTGCGGACACTTGTAAAGGTTGTAGGGGTTGCACTGTTGGTAGCGTAATATCTGCCTCCTTGTGCGGACACTTGCACAAGCTGTAGCGGTTTTGCTGTTGGTAGCGTAATATCTGCATCCTCGTGCGGACACTTGCACAAGCTGTAGCGGTTTTGCTGTTGGTAGCGTAATATCTGCCTCCTCGTGTGGACACTTGCAAAGGCTATAGCGGTTGCATTGTTGGAAGCATGCCTTTATTTCTAAATAAGGCAATGCGGTCTTTTTAGGCTGTATCAAAGGTTTTGATGACGGTACAGTCAAGCCTGCGAGATACTTCCGCTTTTTTGCGGGAAACGGGAAACGGAATCCGAGTGCTATGCGGTAAACGAGAAACGAGAATCGAGCGTTTTAGTGCGCATGCGCACCGTGCAACCGTGCAATCGTGAATCGAGAAAATCTGATTGCGCAGGCTCGAGTTTCTCGTTTCACGCGTATTTGATTGGCTACTCGTTCACATAGAAGATATAGGTTTTATCGGGTTAATGAGACTGCGATACTTTAAATTTTTATTCAAATTCTAATGCAGAATATTTTTTTTTAAATTATTAATATGTTATTATATGGTAAATAAGTATTCTTAAGCTGGAAATATCTCCATATCTGTATTTTATTAGCTGCAAACACAAACAGCGAATATTGATTTTGACTGTTGTTTAAATTATTACAATTTATCCGGCAAACCTTTATTCTATTTTTTTGTTTTCCCTCTGGTCGTGAAGCCTTATGCTTTAAACCGTATATTAGCTACGTATCTTCAAAATTTGCGCGTCTCTATTTTGTTAACTTAGAAATTTTTTGAACAATATAAATGGAGCATCTATTATAAATTGTTTCTTATACAAAACTTTTTTTTTTATTTCTAGCAAATATAATTTCTAAAAAAACGAATTATCGAAAAAAAAAGACAAAAGGTAAGCTGGACAGAAATGATTTATTTAGCAAGTTAGCAGTCTTTTATTTTGGAAAAATCAACCTATATGTGACTATTTAGTTGTGGTCTTTCCGTTTAAGAACAAGAATAAATATGTTTAATATTAACTATACGCAAAAAAATATATCTAATTTCTTGGCTTAAAATCAGAATTTTCTCTTTACGCATTTATATAATAAATATGCACCATTTTTCTCAAAAACAACGACATTAGGTAGCACTTAAGAGGAGGATTAACCAAAACCCACTTAATGTTCTTTAACATCTCTTTTAATAAGCTCAGCGATCAGTATGGTGTATTAAATTTTACACAATATACTAGACCTAGAATGGGTCAAAATACAAAATAACTGACAGTGTAAAAATAATTTTATCGATACGACAGCAGTACACACCAATCAAAGATCATAATCACTATAATCATTATAATAATATTAATAATAATAATCATTATTATTATTATTATTATTATTATTATTATTATTATTATTATTATTATTATTATTATTATTATTATTATTATTATTATTATTATTATTATTATTATTATTATTATTATTATTTAGGATGCACACTGTTCGCTATGGATTCATTATGTCATTTTGACAAATTAGCAAACTGTGTAAATCCAGATCAAAAAGCAAGGATGTGCCAGCTGATCTGATTCTAGACTTGTTGCACATGCGGTAAAGCTCGTATATATGAACGCGGTAAAGCCCGTATATATGAAGCAAAAGGATCAAAAACATCCCGCTATCCACGTCCGACTTCCTTCTCCATAAAACGACGCACTACTAAAAGCTACGATTTCCTCACTAAATTTGTACAGCTTACTTTAAATGTTTGAATATATTGGTTTTTGTGTTGTTTGTTTGTTTTCCTAACAGCAATGTATTAAGAACAGTTTATGTCGCATGACACAATTTTGAAAATTCAGCTTTAAGCTGAGTTTCATGCCGCAAAACATAAATTATACTCATAAATTTTATATCCTGTAAAACAAAAAACAAGCCCGTATTTCTCATTAAAACTGACTTGTTCAAATCTTCTTTCAATAGAAAAACAATCTATTTTTGTTTAAATAAAACATTTCGAACACTATTTAAATGATTGAAAAACAATATCAAAGTCTGAATTGTTTAAATTAGACATTAACATTTGACAAAGATTTTTAAGTCTGCCAGACTGATACTAATAACTGTAGTTGTCACTTTAAACGGATGTGCATAGATAAGGTTACGTAGCATAGCGTAACCAGTCATAAAAGTCCCTTCTGTTAAAAGGACATTAAAAGTGGTAAATCTCACGATATCTCGCCATTTATTGGAACTGTGAGATGTGATAATATTTGACAAGAAACTGATTTAAATCCATATAAGTTTGCGTAATATTCCCCAACCAGCCATAAAATTCACCGATAATATATTTAATAAAGTTATTTTAAGGTAACGTGCGAACTATGCACAGTACGTGCATCTTTTTTTTTCTTTCACCACGAGAAGATGAAAAAATTGCGGTGAAAAAGTTGTAACATTTATTTCCGAATTGTTGTTTAAATTTATTTCTACAAATCAGTACTAACGCATTTTTGAATTATTTACTAAGTATGTGAATTGATTATCTAAATATAATTATCTCAATCTCAATCATTAAATCGGTAAGTGTTTATGAAAAAGCATTTACAAATTATATATGTCAGCGTGAAAGCGTGCAATCGAGAAAATATCAATGCGCATGCCCAGCGTGAAAGCGTGCAATCGAGAAAATATCAATGCGCATGCCCAGCGTGAAAGCGTGCAATCGAGAAAATATCAATGCGCATGCTCAGCCTGAAGCGTGTAATCGAGAAAATATCAATGCGCATGCCTAACGTGTAATCGAGAAAATTTAAATGGGCATGCGCTACTAACATATAGAAAATATTATAGAAAATATTTATTTGGTAGTGCTCTGAATTGATGATTTCAACGGAAATGTAATGCATTCATGGGTGTCATGTAGCATAGCTGATTTTGTTACAAATATAAACAATCGATTTAGATCAATCAGATTTTTTAAAGATAGGTAAAGTTTTTGTAAGGTCTGTTTTTGCTGCTTATCCTTCTTAATACATGCATGCAGAGTAGGCTCGACTTACTTGAACTCTTGAAATGCATTGATTAAAATGGCGAAGATCAACACCTTGGTCTACTGTGGTCATAGATATTGCTTTAACTATCAGCCAAATGGTTAACATTTTTACTGATTTAATTGGTGAAATCAAGTTATTTGGAGCAACTAAGCACATTTAACAACCAGAAAAGTGAAAATGCTGTTTTTTATGCTAAAGCGATTTTGAGAATATCCCGATTCTTAAAATACAAAACAAAAGTGTGGTCTTAACAATGTAGTCTAGACTCTGGTCTTAAGCAATCGGCATTTTTATTAAATCTGTATTACATCCATTAAAACCTGTCGAATATGGCACATGTTCGATATATATTTACATCCGCAATCGTTTATCTTTTCTCTCTGTTTTCCTATGAACGTGAAGCCTCGTGCAACGAATTGTGTTTTACCCGAGCTTCCCCATTGTTTACCTGTCCCTATTTAGTAAGAAAAGAAATACTGAAATAAAATAAACATTTTATAGCTTTAAAATTCACTTCCCATATATTTATTATAATATAAATAATTTTGTTAATTTCGAGCGCATAAAATGTCTCAAACAAAACGACGCAAATTATTAAATTAAGCCAGAATACGTGATATGCTGGACATTAATAATTAATTTAACAATCGAGTAGTCTTCTACAAACTTTTTTGGGGAATAATATTACTGACGCTAAAATGCGGAAATTATGGATAGTAGATTCATGTTTGAAAAATTAACTATCTCTAACACTACAGTTGTGGTCTTTTTGTTTAAGAATAAGATTAATTGGTTTTTTAAGTTTAACTAAAATTTAGCCGACAGTACCGATAATTAAAACATATATTGTAAATTTCTCGTCATATAATAGGAATATTCTCTTCACACTTGAAATATAGTAAAAAAATACACCCTTTTTATTTTATCAAAAAAGTATTTTAAAAAATACAAAAACGCGACAGTATTACCTGGTAGAAAAATCTGTAAAACTGACATAGTGTTCACCACAATTTTTCATCCACTAACTGAGCCAGAATTGACACATTTTTAGTTTCCAACAAAATAGTTTCCAATTTATTTAATTACTAATATCTCTTATAAGTATTGGAATACAAAACTTCACATACATTCATAAAATCAATTGATCCGATATTGAGGGACTATCGGCCATAGGTGGTATACATGACACGTGTCTAAATACTTCCTGCTTCCCGCGGCGGTAGAGTGCGCGTCATATATCACAAGTCTTTTGATCATCGGATGCACTAATTAAATCAGTTATTTGGGAACAGGGGCCAGTATATCATGTAATACTAGAGCGTGGCCGGCAGAGGTCCCAGATAGCTAGCGGCATAGATCACACGCGTGTCTACGAACCAGTAAAACAGAACAGCGACAAGTACCTTGCGCTTTTAGAAATAATCAATTAACATTATTTGTCCTGATTAGAGCAAATCTAAACAATATGCTTTCTTTACAGATCTACTTTGTGGCTGCGCGCGAAGAATTACTTTCTGAAATGCATATTCTTAAAACGCACTTTTTACTAAAATAAAAAAGAGACTGTTAGAGTTCTGTATCGTCGTCATTTAAACCAGAGTTAGGATAGCAACACACTTAGATATTTGTGTATAATTCGCCTATTTGCTAAGCGCAGAATTATTAATATTCTAGTCTATATACTTTTTGCTATAGGCGGATGCAAAGGGGTAGTGATTGGGTTACCCTATATTTAATAGGCATATCTTAGTGTTTTTTAATGTATTCTAAATATTCTATGCAGTTCGCTGTATAATAAGCCAAGACGGACATGATGTTTTACTTTACAAAATGAAAATAGTATATTATTTTTGTTACTCAACCCCAAAACAACCGCTTTAGCGAAAGCATGAACTAAGAACCATCCCCGCAAAGTTATAGTGACGGAACGGTTTTAGTTAATTTTCGCATGATCATCATGCATAAACGCTAAATAAAACTGTAAGTTAAATATAATTTGATCGTACATCTACATTTTATTGCATGTCCAATTAAAATGTTTGCACTATAATCCGCCGAAATTGCTACATGGAATACATGGTTTCCATAGCTGTGATGTAAAGATATTAAATCTTCATAATCGGACTACTAGTGTTTTGGAAAAATTGGAATCGGACTACGATAAGTATCTACACATGTGACACTATACTAGACATGCACAACTCGTGCAAACATAATTTGCGAATCAGTATTATGTCCCCCGTTAATACTATTAGCCTGTAAATATTACGTGCTTGTCAAAAGACGCTATTAAACAGTTTCGAACGCCAATCGAATTAGGAAGCAGCATCGGAGTTGATATTATGTGGAAATGGAAAAAACCGTATTCTAGCAAAGCTACGGGCACAGGATAACGTTATTGTCACATTTACTATAATCATGTTATACTATACGCGACCGATTCCCCTTAGATTTTGCGTACCGTGAAATGTGCACCCTAATTTTAATGAATTAATTCAACCGATATTCTCGTGTAAATTGTATCATTTAATGATAAAACTATCTGTTTTATATTTAGAACATAATTAGTAAATTTAGTACAAAATTTACAAAAGTAAGTACTATTCATTTGTCAGTTTATCTTAAAAAAATATCTATGTACGAATTGATACAGATTTGACATAATCTCCGCATTTGTTAAAATTGCGATACTTAATCACCGGGTACCCGTTATTAAACGGATGTGCTTAAATAAGAAGAAATACTAAAATTATGTAACAAGTCATAAAAGCCCCTTCAGTTGAATGAACATCAAATGCATAAATCTTGCAAGTTCTCGCACACATTTCGTAATATAAGAGACCGATTATTTTTTAATGTTAATTAATAGACATAAACCTATACTAACCAATGTGCCTTACTGTTGTTGAAATCAGAAAATTGGGCCCTCAAGCGTAATCAAAGAATAATATACTTGAGTGCGAATGATACAAATATTAGTGTTGTGTGTAAATGCATTTTTTGTCATCAACATTTATGCACCATATCTATGTTTGACTTACGCAGAAGAAATTGTAATAGGTTAATGAATTATTTTCTCGCTAATTTATTATCAGTGAAATTATTCGAGAAAAAAAATGTCGCGGGAACAATAAAATAAAAATAAGAAAGTGGCATGGAAGCTGGAAACTCCTATATTTACATTGTTTATATATTATTCATGATGCAATTGCCCCTAATAAGGACTCGCGAACACAAATATATTAAGGTATGATATTTTTAGTATACAAATAAAATTCAGTTTTAAGAAATCGGGTATTAGTTGTTGTATATGTATGCCGAAAGAACAAAATACGATTGTAAATTAAAATACGAAGTTTCTATACATTAAAGAATAATCGTCCACGGTAAGAATAACATGGGTCGATCCGTATCTAAAACAATGCTGATTTTTCAAAGGATTCAAATGATATTTATACATATTGAGAATAGTAAATTCAATTTCTTTTCTCTGATGATTTGTTATTGAATAAATGCAACAGCGCTTTACCGTTTAAGCATATGCTTAAAAGTGACTAAGGTAATAATCGGAGTGATAGATAATTTTAATTGATTTTTCTGCGGGCGGGTAAGCGAATGATGCCCCGCCCTTTTCTCGTTTCACGCGTATTTGATTGGCTGCACGTTTTGGTGCGCGTTAATCGTGAATCGAGATTCGGGAATCGGTAAACGGTAAACGTTCGGGAAAGTTAATCGTGAACCATGAACTGCGCGGAAGCATCTCGCAGGCTTGACTGTACATAATTACTCACTTTAATAAAATTGGGCATTGCTGTCAAAGAGGGATGAGAAGGTTTAAACTAATAAGCTCGTTTCGCATTTCGTTTTGGTCTAGATACCTTGGTTGCTCATTTCGTTTTGGACTAGATGTTCGTCAGATTGGAGTGTTAGCTTTGTGATTTTTGTTGCCGCGGCAACGACAGTGCTGGTGTGATGCTCGAACTTACCTGAGCCAATATTATTTTATCAGATATCAATTGACCCAGTTTAAGCATATCGTTAGCGTTTATCTAGCTCTGTGTAAAGCAACTGCACATATACCAAAGATAACACATTTATTTTACGATAAATGTGTCTGAACTATTTTGAGTTATTTGGTGTACCTATCACAGGGTACTCCATTGTACTATTTAGCTTTGATTTGCACTAAAAAGACCTGAACTAAATATGTATGTTTACAAAATAATATTTTATTATAGCATACCTCTCCGTTGCGGGAGTGTAATAACACAACAGAACAGAAAATATATCGTTTACATACAATAACGATTAACGGTAATTGTTTGCAATTTTACTCAGTCTGTATTGTGAAACGGATTATCTCGAGAATGAAGACTCCGGTGATTTTAGTTTGAAATTGAGGTTATATTTTGCGATTTTAATTTTTGCTTGATTTTTTCTGCTGGATATATTTCTGCGATTTCATCCTAAGACCGTAGAAACGCTTAAATATTGCACCCACAGAAATACCCCTCTATACGGTACTTTTTTGAAACAAAAAATTCAAAGTATACGCTGTAATGAAAAAGTTTATCAACACACAGTTTTACAATGTTTACTCCTCCAAGTTCTCTTGACAAGTAGTGATCTCCAGACGAGAAAACAAGTTTAATAATCTTACATCTGCCATAAGATCATGCTTGGTTATATAATTAGTCACGTGACTGTTAACTTATCCATAATCAGCTACACCGACATGTGAACCTTTCTTACTGACGATAGCTGATAAAATATTGATGTCGGTGAATTACAAATATCTGATGTTAAGCGTCGTTTTTGAGGAGCGTAACGCTGCACTATATTTGGGACAGGGTTGGGACACAAAGTCCAGCAAAGGCAATTGTTAAACAAAAATGGAAAGGGAGAGAAACGGTGCAGTTCAACACTTCGAGATAGAGCTGCATATGGTCCAGGAGGCCATTCATTATCATACCATCAATCAACAGAAGGAGACAGTGAATTGTGGTGAGAAATAACGTAATTACCTAAAACCCTAAGAGTGACCAGTGTATATCTTAAGGATTTAGGACCATCATTGACATATTTCATATCTTGACACTGGATGGTAGGAAATCAATGTAACTTTAAAGTGTTCAAGACATACAAAATATAAGATGATTCACCGAGAAATTTTTCTAGACATTTTTATTTAACGGGAGATAATAGGTGTTAACATTTACATTAAAGTCTATGGAAAATATCGTTTTTTTGCTATTACTTTAAAAATATTTATTTTTTTTTTCAAGAAAGTCTCACGGTAGAAAACTTAACAAACAGTGTTTGTGTACTATTTTAATGAGAAATCAGATATTTACCGTAGAAAAATGGAGAAATTAACAATTTTGACAACAAGGGCAAATAATCACAAAACATTATCACTCAACTGTAATTATCAGTAACTTGCCTATTGTCTTTTTTAAAGACATTTAATAACTAAATAACTTACATAATCATAGTTACTGTTTGGTTTTAATATGCTAATGATGGGTCTAAAACCTTAAGCAAGATTGCATGGAAGAGCAAGCTGATCTGGTCACACTTGGTACACAAACCCTATCCATAAATTCAGGCTCGAAGGATAATATTCCGGATTAATCCTAATTTTGAAATTTTGCTGAAACTAATCTTAACTGGTATTAACTATTAGTACTTAATGCTATGAACATAAGATTTTTTTCTTTTTCTTGAGTGTAAAGTCGGAAGTTCAAACTGTTGATTTCCTACAACGTTAGAAGTGGGTTTAAAACTGGAGACTGCAACTAAGGGAAGCCGTAAATGCGAAGTCATTATTTGACACGAATAGCTCGGGTTAAAATATTAGAGGTACCAGTATAAAAAGGCTGTCACTTCTTTGCCCTTTATAATATTTTTTAGGTCTGCTAATTAATTGATTTGCGCTCATCCAGGGGCTAGATGTGGACAGTAACTATAAATTTTCATTAATGCATTTGAACAGGCTAAACCAAACCGAACTTGCATTATTTTCATAACTATCGTGTTCAGTCTACGGGTTTTAACGTTCTCTTTTCACCTATTTTAATTCAAAGTCATTAATGTTTGTAGTTTTAAATGTCAACGGGGAAATATTCTGAATTGCCTGAACTAAGCGCTGTTTAATTATGATTTCCGGATTGTAAAACTAAAGACCAATCTAAATGTTTCTATGCTTATTTTGTCAGATGTATTATTTAAAAAAATCTTGACCTAATCTCATTTAATCGGTAGAATAAAGTTTAATTTGCAGAAAACAGTATGCTCTTACAGAATTGAAACGGACTAATGTCCAAACGAACCGTGTTGAGTTGAAAAAATTACAATGACATTTTAATGTTAGAATGTTTATAATATTGAACAAATCAATGAAAAAATCTACAACTGCATTTGGATACGTCAGTTAATGCATTGAGAAGAATCTTTTGAACTGCAAACTTAATAAGTTTGACTTGTCTTGCAACATTTATTTCAGCTTTTTGTTCACATGCTTAATGTTCTCTGATATCTTCCAAGGATTTCAACTAGACTGACTGGATATACATCATGACACATAGAGTAACATAAGCCAACGGGTTGTATGCTACCATCAGGGAAGGGTAAATGTAAAGTACAGTGTTTATTGAAGGTTCACTCCCTTTATTAAAAGTCCAGCCTCTCAGGCTTGTGACACACCTTTTCTTCTCAAATCCATCCTTACCGGCGATCTGTAAACAAGTTGGCGTCTCACTAACTAGTTGACTGCTCATTACTTGCTTGCTGCTCATTAACTAGCTGGCGGATCACGAACCAGCTGGCGGATCACGAACCAGCTGGCTGCTCACGAGCTAGCTTACGGCTAATTATCTGGATGGCTGCTCTCAAACTAGTTGGCTGCTCATGAACTGCCTGGCGGTCACTTACAAACAAACAGCCCACAAACGGGTTGCTCATTAACAAAATGGCGGCTCACGAACTAGCTGGTGGCTCATTAACTAGATGGCTGCTCATTAATAAGATGGCTGCTCACTAACTTGCTAGATGCTAACTAACTAGCTAGGTATTCACTTACTAGCTAGCTGCTCATTAACAAGCATGTCACTAACTACATGTATCTGGCTGCTCATTTACTAGCTTAAAGCTCACTTACTTTCTTGTTGCTCACTTACTAGCTAGGTACTCACTTACTAGCTAGCTGATCATTAACAAGCTGGTCACTAACTACAAGTATCTGGCTACTCATTTACTAGCTTGAAGCTCACTTACTTGCTTGTTGCTCACTTACTAGCTAGGAACTCACTTACTAGCTAGCTGATCATTAACAAGCATGTCACTAACTACAAGTATCTGGCGGCTCATTTACTAGCTTGAAGCTCACTAACTTGCTAGATGCTCACTAACTAGCTAGGTATTCACTTACTAGCTAGCTGCTCATTAA
>JAZAYU010001375.1:0-53715 GCA_038501625.1 Corbicula japonica
GGGACATGATTTAACAAAATCTTGTAATGCAAACTTCTACAGTTTTCAAGATATCGACTTGAAACTAAAATTGTATGTTCCGCATTTAGTGCGAATGTAAGTGACATATTTTTTGTGGATCAGTCCATTATTTTTTTTGAGGGGAGCATTATTTAACAAAATCGTTTATTTAAAATCTTATAACGCAAACTTCATCTCCAGTTTTCAAACTTTAAACATACGTTTGTGAGTAGATTTCCATGACATACTTTGTTTCATGTGGATCAGTCCATTATTTTTTAGCAGGGGAGCATGATTCAATAAAATCTTGTGACACGAACTACTTCTACAGTTTTTAAGATATTGACTTGAAACTTAAAACATATGTTCGGCATGAAGTGTAGATGTGCGTGATATATTTTTCGTGTGGATCAGTCCATTATTTTTTGCAGGGACATGATTTAACAAAATCGTGTTATGCAAACTAATACAGTTTTCAAGATATCGACTTGAAACTGAAATCATATGTTCTGCATGAAGTGCGCATGTAAGTGACATATTTTTATGGATCAGTCCATTACTTGTTGGAGGGGAGCATTATTTAACAAAATCTTCTGACGCAAACTACGTCACCAGATTTTAAACTTTAAACATACGTTCACAAGTAGATTTGCATGACATATTTTTTTTCATTTGGATCATTCCATTATTTTAGAAGGGGAACACGATTCATCAAAACCTTGTGACGCCAACTACTTTGACAGAATGTTTACATCCGGTGAAAACACAACTTTTGCTTTACACGCACGTGGTGTTAGCATTAGCTCGGAAGAATAACAACATGTGCGCGGCTGAAGGTCGTGTAGCTGTGTACGTATCAACAGATTGTAAAAAATACTCAGAAGATGCTCGAGTGTTTTTTTTTTTTTTTTGGGTGGCGTACCTTGGTCTCTATCTACTTATAATAGTCGAACCAGGTACCATTTTGTGAAATTCGATCATTTTACCTCCAGTGGATTAGTTCTCTTGAATAACGTATACAGTATATGTAGGTTCAATGAGTTTATGAGACGGTAGATGGTCCTGTACTGTGCTAAATTTTGACCGTATCATCAAGCGATAACCTGGTCTGTTTTAAACAGGTTATCTCGCAGCAGCTTATGTGTTTATAAATAGCAAAATACTAATCAGCTTTCAACATAGGGCTTTGCTTGTAATTAGTACTGATAACCCAAGATAAGAACAATAATAAGTATACGTTATTCAAGGGACATTCGGACATTTACCAGTGATAATAGCAAGAAGAATAATGGGGTGATGATAGCTTATCTCAAACTTGGTGTGGCATTTCATTCATGCATAATTTGGAGGGGAAATTTGATTATACAATAAGCATGGATATTAATGAAATAAATTGTTCAAATTACTGTTGTTAAACTGTATTATTAGTGATCAGCTTCCCACAGTTGCAAAGAGTAGTATTTCAAGCTTCACTGCCAGGTGTATTTGTTTACTATCTGCAGTTCATGACCGCAGAAACTCATCCCCGGGATTTTCGAATTTTGACAGTAAACATATTTTTTTTCTCAAAAAACAAAAAAACTACAATAAAATGCATTTTGTCATAAACTTTTCTCTTTGGAAATGTTCCAAAGAAGTTATATAAAAATATTTTAGGGAAAATACTTCTTGGTTATTGTACTATTTGAAAAAGGGCCCTTAGATGTGAAGCATGTCAAAAATACTATGAAAACCTGCCCCAGCGCCATCTAGTAGCTTAAATATTAAACAGTCAAGTTAGAGGTTTAACAAAAATACGGCTTTAAAGTGTAAACTTTAGGCGAAACTT
The DNA here is from genome assembly GCA_038501625.1 of Corbicula japonica. NCBI lineage: Eukaryota > Metazoa > Mollusca > Bivalvia > Venerida > Cyrenidae > Corbicula > Corbicula japonica. The sequence continues at coordinate 1,829 of JAZAYU010001375.1, forward strand.
TAAAGCGTTTAAAATTCAAAGCGTCTAAATTTAATTATATTTGACTCATTTTTTATAAAATTGCTTTATAGTCATATTATTCGAAAAGAGCAAAAACAAATTAAAAAAAAATCATCCATTAACCATGATGCAACTTTTTTTGCACGCGGTACGTTTTCAAACAAGTTTTAGTTTCCAAAAAGCTAGTCGGTAATTAGCATGATATTCTAACAAAAAGACGGTTCTGAAGTGTAAACTTTAGATGAAACTTTAAAGCGTTTAAAGCATTTCAATTTAATTAGACTTGATGCAGTGCTCTGACTTATTTTTTTTAAAGTGCTTTATAGTCAATTTTTTTTATTTTTTCATATCTTTTATTTCCTTCTTGTCAATAAATATTGTTTCAAATCAAAGTGCAAATAGCAACTATATCATAGGTAAAGTATGTTTTATTTTTCCATGTGTTTCACTTCTTTCTTTTCAATTAAAAGTTTCAAATAAAAGGTTGACTTATTATTTATTTTTTCTGGCACAATATGACTTCAGTCTTGGATATTAGCATCCGACCGAATATCCGTGGTAGATAAAAACTTTATAAAGCAGAAGCCGGGCTTGCAAACGTTTGCTCTAACATCCGAAAGTTCCTTCACGCTCCTTCAATAGGAAACTCCACAAAATCTATAGATGATGTGACATGACAATCACTCTAAAACGCCACACATCAGTACTTTCAGGGCTTTGATTTCTTACGCAGAGACAGCGTAGTAAGTAATACATATGTAATTATCATGCAACTGAAATGGCCTTGTATAGGTAGGCGGATATAGTCCTACGTTCGGTTTTCTTAAATTGTTATGCCGCGAGAAAATTTAATATCGGAATACAAAACTAGAAATGTGTCTATATGACACGGATGCCCCCGCTATGCATGTTTGTCATGGAGAACATTTATACCAAGTTATTTGAAAATCCAATAAGAAATAACAAAGTAACAGAGCAGACAAGATTTTTATAACAACAATCTATTTTTAGTAACAGTGGCCTTGACCTTTGACCTTTAGGCATGGGTGTTGTAAACGACACACCGCCTTATCATGGTGAACATTTGTGCCAAGTTATTTTGAAATCCCTCCATTCATAAGGAAGTAACAGCCTGGACAAGAAAATTCTATTTTTAGTAACAGCGACGTTGACCTTGGACCTACAGGCATGGGTATTGTACGCGACACACCGTCTTGATATGGTGAACATTTATACCAAGTTATTTTAAAATCCAATATGAAAAAACAAAGTTACAGAGCGGACAAGATTTTTCCAACAAAGTTCTATTTTGAGTAAAAGTGACCTTGACCTTAGACCTACAGGTATGGGTGTTGTACGCGACACACCGCCTTGTCATGGTGAACATTTGTGCCAAGTTATTTTGAAATCCCTCCATTCATAAGGAAGTTACAGCCCGGACAAGAAAATTCTATTTTTAGTAACAATGACATTGACCTTGGACCTACAGGCATGGGTATTGTACGCGACACACCGTTTTGATATGGTGAACATTCATACCAAGTTATTTTTGAAAACCAAAAAGAAATAACAAAGTTACAGAGCGGACACGATTTTCGAACATATACACACACACACACACACACACACACACACACACACACACACACACACACTCAGACACACACACACAGCCAGTGTGAAATATGCCCTTAAGCCATTACATGACGGGGGCATAAAAATGAAAGTAGGTCTTCAGCAGAATAAGCCGTCCAATGATGTACTTTGGAAACTCACACGCGCAAAAATTATATACATACTTTGTATTGGAGATATTTATTATTAAAAAAAAACAACAAAAAAAAAAACAGCAGATATAAACAACTACCGTCAATTTCATAATTATTGAAAATATTCATGAAATTCTATAATTTTTGTTTATGGAGAATTTTCACTGAATTGAGAGACATAGTTGATTAAGGTATGACCATCCTAATGGGCACTATTAAGAATCCAACATCTGATTATTTTTTCATCAACTGCTTCATACCACTGACTTGTATGCCAAATTTTAATGATTTTCACCGTGTAGTTTTTGAGATTTTTAGCTTTTTTATTTAAAAAAGTGAGAAAAAACGTGAAAGTATCCAAATTCTTTAATCGGTGACAAAATTTTTTTTTGTTATTGATAAATTCAACCCTAATTTTTTACAGTTTATCCAAAATATGTTATATTTTACTAAACTAATTTAAGATATAATATATAAATACAGAATTTATCTTAAAATGACATTTTTTGACCAAATAAATTTAAAAATGCATTTTTTTATATTTCACGAGACTAAATTAATGAAAATTGTGCAAAATCCTGATTGGTGCAATATACAAAAATTTACCATTTTTTAACTATATACCTTAAACAAAATTTAAACAAAATTTCAGAGAAGTTTACCGTCCAGTTTTAGAAATTTTCAAATTGATGACTTGATTAAACACTATTCTGATAGCGAAAACCCCTTTAATCTTGATTATTTTGCTTATTTTTGTTTAAATCATGAGAATTTTATATTCAATGACAGAATTACACAGGAAAAAAAAGAAATATGCCAATTATTTAAGCTCTAGGCTTACAAAAAAATACCTTCCAGTGGGATTTGAACCCTGGTCCTCTTGCATGACAGACCTCTTAGCTAATTTACTAATATAGTTACCTCCCTTGGATACTCTTCTTGATATAGGTATTCATTAGGATGGTCATACCTTAAGATAAATGACAATAAATGATAAACCCTTGCCTCCAGATGTTTTCATTTTGTGTTTCAAGAAAGCTCAAATGCACTTAAGAAATGGCTTCCCAATGGTATATAAATTGCTATCTTCCAGAAACTTCGGGGGGTGGGGGGGTGGGGGGGGGGCTTCGACCCCCTTGTCCCCCAACAGGGCTTTGCCCTGGACCTACCGGGGGCCCTAGCGGCCCCCTGGACCCCCAGCAAGTTTTCAGGATTTCATTTTTTTTTTCAACTTTCACCCATGAAAGATGCAAACATCATTTCTGTATACTCTGACAAAGCAGTATTGCGGGGGTATTAATCACCTTCAGTGATAGCTCTAGTTATTATTAATGTCCATTCTGGCTTAAAGATAATAATATATGCTTTCATTGTTTGGCTGTTGAACCCTCCTTTCATGTTCAGCGGCGTATGGTTCCCAGATACACGAGAAAACAATTGGCGGAACTAAACAGAATAGAATTTCGACAGGGGATCTGAGAATATAAATCCTGCATATCACAGACAACACCAAAGGCAAAATTTAGAAATCATGAAAGTACATCCGTGGGGTGATTGAACAATATCCGAATCTACATGGGTAAGATTATAGATAATTTATAGTCAGGCCTTTCATACATGAGCAAAAAGTATAGATCTGGATCTGCACGGTTTGCTTCTTGGACAGAAATAACTTGATGAATCATAAGTGAACAGTTAAGATCCTGCTCAGACAACAGAGAATGATGTGCCGGCTGATCTGGAGCTACACTGATTGCCCATTACACACGGCAATTAAAGGTGTATCCATGGAGTAAAGGGGTAAGTGCTCATTTCTGTCAGTTTAATACCCATTGGTTTTGCCAACAATGGGTTAGTTTACCCATACAATACAAATTCTGCCCCAATCACGGTATCGGTAACCAAGTCTATTAAATATCAAAAACACATGAAAATTTTGCGAATTAAATGAAAAACCAACATGATTTTATAATCAAAATAATGTATGTGAGGTACATGTATAATCAAATACACTATTAACTAGGTGTCTGTTTTGTTTTATTTTTGCAATTTTGTTTAATATGCATGTTGTCACTAAATTTGATCTGCATCAATGCGTTGTGTTTTAGAAAATAAAAAGCTTTTATAATCATTTAAATTGTTGAAACAAAAATGAAGATTGCTGTTAAGAGGACGAAAATTATTTCATGCCATGTCAGATGGTTTTTTGGCCTCTTTAAATAAATGTGAAAATCTGAAAATACTTGGATCTACTTAAGGTGGATTTTTAACCAGAAAACAGGAAGTTGCAGTAATAATAAATACAATGATTTTTCTTATGTATGTTTACGTTTCAGCAATTGTTACAGTAGAGAAGTTTTTTTTTTAAATATATGATACAATTTTAAGAGAAATTTACCTATTTTAAAGTAGTTCTGCCTACATTTCCGCAATTGAAAAATATAAAATCCAGAAAAAACCAACTGGAGTGATTCAGTGAGCTTCAGAATTTGAAATTCACATTTTCCAGTATATAAATCACATGTTATAAATACTTACCAGACAGAGATACAAAAGTTGTTATGAATAACGGCAAAATTTATTGCCAATTAATGTGTTCCCGGGTTTACATGTTTTCCACAATAATCTGAGTTCTTTAAACATAGTTAATATACATTTTAACAAGATCCAGTCGGAAACGACTGCAAGCTCGACTATTCGAATATTCATGATTAAGCACATTTTAAACTGGGCTTCATTTAAACCGGGAAGTGATTCAGGAGTTTCGGACGCCCCCAATATACACACATGAACACAAATTTCTTGATCCAATAGCTTCAAGATCACTGTTGCAAATAACTGAAAAATTCCTTTGGCATTGTCTTTCGTTGTGATATTTTCAAATGACTTTGCACAAATATGCCCCACAATCTAGATGATGTAGCACACTACATACTACATATTGGAGTCTCAATGTGATGAAAACGTGATGTATATAAAAACAGTACTTTTAGGTCTAGATTATAACTGTATGCATATACATGCATATCTATTTTTGAAAAACATGGCACAATTTTGTGCAATTGCAAGTTACAAATGCAAGTGTAATCAAGGTAACATTCTTAAATAATAAAATTTATTTTTCAGTCAATAATATATTTAATTTAATTGTCATGCATAATCTCTAATCATGTCGTCATGCATAATTATTAGAAATTACATGTATCAATGAAGAATTTATCAATATTCAATATTGCGTAAAATTGAGGTAATAAAAACATTTGGGTTGTAAAATTTAAGCAAGAATCCTTTGTGTTTTACATTAAAAAAACCCGGAATGTTTAGTAAAATTCAAATTGCCAGTTGTGCAGCTGAATTCAGAGAAAGTTGATGCAGACTTAAATTCTTTTCATAAATCACATATCATGAATGAGTAGGCTAACACATGTTAGCCACAATTTAGTTTTTGATATTTTCGCCAAATACATGACATTATAAATCATTATCCGAGATTTTAAAGCTAGAGCTCGATAAGAGTCAGTGCCTTAGTTCATATTTAAACTTTGCAGAAATAAATTGTTACTAATGTTTCATTATTTTACATACGTTACGAAAATCTATAATAGTAAGGAAAACGAGCTAGACCCAAACATTCGCTTCATAACATACCAACACTAAAACTACTTTTAGAGGTACAGAAGTTATCAAGATAGATTATTTCTTCTAAAATAAATCGAAGAAATTATTGTATACAAGAAAATTTATGAACAAAAGTGATACAAAATGGTATGGTTCTCAGCCCGACACCGGAGTATCGTCAAGAACGTTATTCACGGAGCGAGACCCAGGTTTCACGATTTATTTGGGTAAACCGCTTTTCACGAAATATTGTGACCAATCTTTCATAAGCGACTGTTCGACATAACGCTTGTAAAGAAGTAACTTCTATGCAGAGTTTGAATATACTAACAACTACCATTTTTAACAAGTAATATGAACTAAGGCGCTGCCTCTTATCGAGCTCTAGCTGTAATAATATCGGATAATGTTTTATTTTGTCATGTATTTGGCCAAAATATTACAAAATAAATTGTCTAACAATTGTTAGTCTATTCATGCATGATATAATTATGTTATTTTTGGAAAGAATTTAAGTCTGCATCAACATTCTCTGAATTCAGCTGCACAATTTGCAATCTAACTTTTACTTAAGGTAAGACCTGTGTAATAGGCACTATTAAGAATCCAACATCTGATTATATTTTCATCAACTGCTTTATACCACTGACTTGTATGCAAAATTTTAATGATGTTCACCGTGTAGTTTTTGAGATTTTTAGCTTTTTTTATTTAAAAAAGTGAGAAAAAAACGTGAAAGTATCCAAATTCTTTAATCGGTGACAAAATAGTTTGTTATTGATAAATTTAACCTTAATTGTTTTACAGTTTATCCAAAATATGTTATATTTTACTAAACCAATTTAAGATATAATATATAAATACAGAATTTATGTTAAAATGACATTTTTTGACCAAATAAATTAAAAAATGCATTTTTTATATTTCACGAGATTAAATTAATGAAAATTGTGCAAAATCCTGATTGGTGCAATATACCAAACTTTACCATTTTTTAACTATATACCTTAAACAAAATTTAAACAAAATTTCAGAGAAGTTTACAGTCCAGTTTTAGAAATTTTTAAATTGATGACTTGAATAAACACTATTCTGATAGCGAAAACCCCTTTAATCTTGATTATTTTGCTTATTTTAGTTTAAATCATGAGAGTTTTATATTCAATGACAGAATTACACAGGAAAAAAAGAAATATGCCAATTATTTAAGCTCTATGCTTACAAAAAAAAATAGCTTCCAGTGGGATTTGAACCCTGGTCCTCTTGCATGAAAGAAATCTAGGCTAATTTACTACTATAGTTACCTCCCTTGGATACTCTTCTGGATATAGGTATTCATTACACAGGTCTTACCTTAACATTTGGGTTTTTTAATGTGTAAAACATATTGGCTTCTTGCTAAAATTTTACAACCCAAATGTTTTCCATTACCTCGATTAACGCAATATTGAATATTGATAAATTCTTTATTGATACATGTAATTTCTAATAATTATGTCACATTGTGCGTGATTTATTATTGACTGAAATATAAAGTTTATTTTTTAGAATGTTTCCTTGTTTAAACTTGAATTTGTAACTTGTAAATGCACAAAATTGTGCCATGCTATTCAAAAATATATATTTGCATGTATATGCATTAAGTTATCATCTAGACCTAAAAAGTACTGTTTTATATACATCACATTAACACCACATTGAGACTTCAATATATAGTGTAATACATCATCTAGATTTGGGGCATATTTGTGCAGGCACTTGAAAATATCTGCAGGAATGACAATGCCTTAGGAATTTTCAGTTATTAACAACAGTGATATTGAAGCTATAGATGCTGTGTGAAAAATATTGTGACAATATGGTACATAATTGAGCCAAGTTACTTGAATGTGCATGATAGAGTTACTCATTTAAGTTGAAAAATAGTTCAGCTATTGTGCCAAAATAGATAAATAATCTCAATCAATTAAAAATAAACATGTACAATGTCATGTAGTCTGATTATCCATATGTAACACTCCTTTACAGGTCTTAGTAAGTGATTTGAAACAAAATGCTTCTTTATATCTATTTTCTTTACCAAATGAATTGCTGTTGCCAATCAAATCATGCATTATAATGTTTTTGGTCCATTTTTTAAAATGTATAACAATGTTAAGAGAACTCAGATTATTGTAAAAATGTAAACCTGGGAACACATCAATTGGAAATAAAAATGACATTATTCATAACCACCTTTGGATCTCTGTCTGGTAAGTACTTTATACATGTAATATATATACTGGAAAATGTGAATTTCAAGTTCTGAAGCTCATTTCAGTTGGTATTTTCTTGATTTTGTATTTTTTATTGCAGAAAAGTAGGCATCACTACTGTAAAATAGGTAAATTTCTCTGAAAAAAAAGTTTTCTGTTTTAAAGTCCAGCTTAAGCAGATCCAAGTACCGGTATTTTCAGATTTTCACATGTATTTAATAAGGCCAAAAACCCACTGACATAGCAAAAAATGTTTTTCTTCCTCTTCACAGCAATCTACATTTTTGTTTCAACAATTTAAATGATTATAAAAGCTTTGATTTTTTTATTTTCTAAAACACAACTTTTTGATGCTGAGCAAATGTAGTGACACCATGCATATTTAACAAAATTTGCAAAAAAAACCTACAACAAAACAAAACAGACACCTTGTAAATAGTGTATTTGATTATACATGTACCTCACATTCAAATTTTGATTATGAAAACATGTTGAAATGTGCACATGACAGAAAAAAATGGTAATAATAGAACACTTTTAATTCCCAAAATGAGCACTAACTTAATATTTGATACACATGTAGTCTGCTTTCAGGTCAAACATTTTGGTCCCAACTGATAACTGATAATATTATCAATTTATGTGGAGATTAACCCTTTCCCTTCATGTACACACCTTTATGGCATGGAAGAACTGTGTAGATTCAGATCAGCCAGCACATCCATGGTGACTGATCAGGATCTGCAATGTTCACATGTTTAAATCATTAGGTTATTTCTGACTAAAAAGTGAACAGTGCAGATCCTGATCAGATTGCACAGATGTGCCAGCTGATCTGGATCTACACTGGTCTCATATGGGTAAACAGGCATGTCTTTGGAGTAAAAGGGTAAATTTCTCTTTTATTTAAAATCTCATACTGTATAGCGCTTTATATTGGCGGTGTCAAATATTGGCGTTTTTTGACGTGTTTAATATTGGCGGGGTTAAATATTGGCGGTGACGACCAAGACCGCCAAAATAAAACCCTTGAAATAAAATGGCGGGTCTAAAATTGCCGGGGTTAAATATTGGCGGTGACGACCCAGATCGCCAAAATAAAACCCTTGATGAAAAATGGCGGGTCTAAAATTGCCGTTAACACCGACCGTAAAACCCTTGAAGAAAAAAAATAGTTAAAAATATTCTAATTTCATAATATTTATTGTAAATAATTGAGGCCTGATACGGATATTTCGCTTTTTTGATATTGCGTAAGTAATTTCTTGTCCCAGTGTTAAACATTTACATAATACCAATGCTGGAAAACCTGTTAAGAATCAATCGTTTAGGCCTTATTCTCAAATGAGATGTTCAACGGTTTTATGTCGCGAATGTTACGTGAGCGATGTTTAACTACACAATAGTATTTTAGGAGTACCTGTAAAAAGTAAACGTATGTTTTTAAAGTAAGGGATTTGCTTTGAGAATCTACTAAGTTCCCTTGTGATAAACTGGGATCAAACTGGTGTAAATATGGTCCCGTGCGGAAATTGGACAATGGAAGAGAAAGGTAAACGTCGCTGTTATTCTATTGTTAAATTTTAAATGTGAAAACATTATCGCAGCTAGCTACCTAATGCAGTTCTCGATTGCTTTGTTTGATATTCTAAATATATTTCTTTTGTTGACGCATTATAATTTTACCTACTTGTTCAATTTAATATTATAATTTCTTTTTAATTTAATTTATTTTAAAGCGGGTTTCAATGAGATATTGAAAAACTCGCTTTAATTTTCTACATGTATAAAAGATATAACTTTATGAGGCTTTTTTTTCAAGTTCAAAACAAGTGCGGAAAAAAGGAATAGACGATAAGCGACAGATAATACTCCTGGCTATTTCTAAGTCCGGGAGTGTTCTCCCACCCCAAGTTCTTTACGTGAAAAGTTCGCATTTTGTGAATACTAGTAATGTATTTCCTGTCTTAACTTGAATATTTCATTTTCTTTTGTAAAAGGAATAAAGTAAAATATATAACACATTCATGTACCATTGCTTCGTGTTGTTTTAGTTTTTATTCAGTTTTCAAAAAATATACATAATTTAGAAACATGCAACGATCTTTCTTCATCAAGGGAGAAAACTGCGACAATATATGCACGAGTGTATCATAGTTATCTACCTTCTGGATATCAAATTGGCGGTGTTTTAAATTGACGGGGATTTTTATTGGCGGTGTTTAATATTGGCGCAACTGACCCTGACCGCCAATATCGCCAATATTAAACCCCCGCCAATATTAGTACTTATACAGTATTACTGTGTATTAACATTTAAGTGGTTTTAATCAGTAGTTACTTTAAGCAAATTATTGTCTATAAAATTTATAAAACCTGAAAGTTCATACATTTAGGACATCTGTCATGTATTTGGCCAAATATATATAAAAAGTGTGTCTAACATTTGTTTGCTTACTCATGCATGATATAATAATGTGATTTTTGAGGTATCATGTCAAATAGGCCACAAGTCATTTCAGGTAGTACTTGTAAGTCAAGTGTATATGACAATCACTGTAAAGAGTTAGTTTTGTTTTTAGATTTACATAAGCTTTTAGAAAATAGTATCATTGTTAAATTGATATCTAAAATATTGTGCTTGTCATCCTGAAACTCAAGAACAAGTAAAAACATCATCTGATTGTCATTTTTGCTTTAAAATTATCTGATTGTCATTTTTGCTTTAAAATTTGGACTGTGATAAAAATTCGACTGTCATCAAAAAGTAAATTAATTTGTTTTATAGTCATACTCTGTTCCCTACACCTACCCAAGATGTTGATTCTATCATTTTTGTCAGGGTGTCACATTGTTATATAAGATCACAATTTACAACACTTCTAGTAACAGTCAGAGGTGCTAATGCAAAATCAAAGGTGTCATATTAAATAAACAAATAAATTTATTTCTAAACCAATTTCCATGTTGGACAATGCAAAATACACAGCTTATGTTGCAACTGCATCAATATAAGATTCTGTGCTAGTGTATAGCAAGACTTAGTGACTTGTGTAGACTAAGGTCATAGATCAAAAGAGCATATTGTCACATAAATGATGTAAATTGTAGTTCTGATAGAACTTATTTTTTTCATACAAAACATTTTTATATGTATCTATGTTAATGTTTTTTGTTAAATTTCTATCACAAAAAAAATAATTATAATGTTCTTTTCTTTTGTTGCAACATTTTGTCATTTGTTTTCCCTGCTGTTTAGTCATGATAGTCTTGGACAAAAATCTGGAAAAAGTACATGTATGTTGTTTTGTACAAAATGTCCAATCAATGAAGCAACTTGTTGAAAAATATTTTATAAAACATCATAAACTGACATAGAACATATTAACAGAATGATTATAAAATCTGTATGAATAAAATAAAATTGTGGCCTATTTTGTGGCCTATTTGAGCTTTTCAAAATAAAGTGTGGCCCATTTGACTTGTTTGTGGCCTATTGACTGAAATCCATATACCAAATCCATGGTATTTGATTGTAAATTTTGGTGTGGATAGACTGATAACGATCCCAATCTATCAACTAAAACAATAAACATAAACATTATGTTTATGCAGTGTAGACCCAGAGTAGACCCTCATTTTTTGTGGGGGGGGGGGGGGGGTAGGGCGGGGGTGGCCAGTTTCTTCAATGTTTTTAGAAAACAGGATCAATCTTCAAAGACTCTGTGGTGTAGATTTGCTCTTGTGTCATGTGTTTTATAAAAATTATAAAAGAAATCTCATAGGCCTACCTCGTGTTCAGTTTTCAGCTATTTCACAAACAATATCTTCGACTACCATGGGCTCACATGTCTGAATGACGAACATGACCAATGACAAAAAACTCTTATACAAAACTTAATTGTGGCGCTGGTCTACGCTAAGCTCTGTGTGTCTCACTCTGTGAGTGACTGAGCAATCATTGCGAGGCCCATTTCACAATTCAACTTAACATAAAAGTTGGTTCTCACCAGCCTTTCATCTTGTTTTCAAGAAAAACTCCATGCATCTGATTTTTCCGTCACTGGGCCTTATGCTCCATTGAATTTAAAGGCCTAATAATCCACTGACAAGCTACCATTCAGTAGTTTTCATCTTGATTTCCTAAGTCTAAAAATGGCCGATAGCTGGTATTGCTATTGGTTACAACGAACGACAACCTACTCTCTAAACTAACGATTTATTTGTTTTGCTTTCCAAAATGCTAGTCCGATAATAATGCTTACGAATAATAGATTTTAATTTTTAAAGATATTTTGCAATTAGCGTTTTATAAAATAAGGCCAACAAACAAAATTTGTCAAAACAATACTTTGCCGTAAGTTTTTACCGGTCAGTTTTTTTCCCGTGTTTACATTGCCTTATGCTTTGCACAGCCGGTAACCAGAGCAAACTTCCGTGACAACGAAAAAAACTCGTTAGTGAATGGGCATTCCTGCGACCTTAAGACGAGCTTAACGCTCGGGTCGCTTCGCGACCCGAGCTAGAGCTCGATATTAATGTTGTTCGTCGGAAATACTTTTGCATACATTGTATTGAAAATCCCGAAGATTTATTACGCGTGTATTCGAAAACAAAAATTAAACAAATGAGCTTGTTTTTTTTCTTTGAGCGCGAATGTCGAAGAATGCAATATAGCTCCAAAATTATAAAACTGAGAATGGAAACCAGTCTCAAATCTCAAGCATCTGATTGGCTGAAATGGTGACCAGTCGCAATTTCAGCCAATCAGATGATTGTGATTTGAGACTGGTTTCCATTTTCATTTTTATAACCTAGGGATATAGTTACTAAATTATTAATTTGTTAAAACTTTCATTGTATTTCACGGAGTAAATTTTTGAGTTATAGCTCATTTAAATATACACTTTCTATACATTCAAGTAAACTACTGAATTATTTTTAATGATTAAATATTTGTTTACCTATTGGTGGTTTACGAAATACCGTTTGAAATAAATAATATTGCAAAATATATTACTTATACTAATTGTTTTTTATTCTGAAAATAAAAACAAACACAATAGATGTGTGCTATAAACATTTAACACAATTTCTCTCTGTTATAGTCATGTTCAAACCAAAAAAGGTCAGATTGGTTTTACAGAATTGATAAAAATTAATAAACTTCTTCGACAGCGCCAATCAGCAGCGAAATGCTAGCGCTTTTACTTTTACATATACTAGGTAAGCTTCACAATTTTCTTAAAGATTTTCAAGCAATCGGTCCTGCATTTTAAAATTTCAGAAATCATAATCTTACCTGCAAATTCAGAATAAGGCGACTGTGTTCGTTGTTAGTTCTCAGTTCAACACTGTGGACGAAAATGCGACAAAGAATTGTACAAAATCCTTTTTAAAGTGAGCACCGTGTGCAAAACGACGTATTTTGCACACGGCGCTCACTAAAAAAAACAGGCCCGCTGGGTATTTATTGGTTGTTAGATATCACGCGGTTAGAATGTTAATTGAATGTTAATTGATTTCGGAGACTTTAAAAGTACCACTTAAAAGTGAATAGAGAGGTAGAAAACTCGAGTCTTAAAAATGTTCCTTGTTCAACCGGATCTTTGTAAATCGATGACATTTTGCCGTCTTTCAACTAGATTTAAGTATTAACGAGGGGTTAGTGCCAGAACCTGCTATCTCCATATTGTGAAATTTTACAGGGCGATATGTCATTTTTATCTTTAATAATTAAATAATGGCTTTCTTAGAAGTTTGACACACAAGTTTTATTTAAAGTTCCTTTCTTTTTTATATGATATATATGTATTTTATCTGGATCTTTAAAAGATTATGTACAAATTGATAAAATTGTTTTGGCATTGCAAAAAGCCCTTTTCCTGTAGTAACTGGTCTGTGCCAAAACATTCTATGAAAAGATAGCTTATATAATCTCTTTATTTCCACACTTTTGTAATTATTAAAATAAACAGTTAACATATATACATGTGCAGAGTAATATAAATATAAATGACTGTCTATAAAATGATGATACTTTCTGGCACTAGCAAAGTTGTCATCAATATTCATTATAAGCATGCAAGAACAGGATATAGAGAGATAGGTGATTATGGCCGAATGATTGATTTATCTACATGCATGTTTTTCAAGTCCAAAAATGTCTAAAATTAGATGTCCTGAATTGACTTTACAAATCTGAAAAATAATATCTTCTGGAAAACAAAACAAAATACTGCATGTTAGACAGTTAGTGTTTGTATGTTAAAATATCAAATTTCACTGTCAGATTATTTAAATTTGTAACACAAAACAATGAAATTATTGTAAAATAAGTAAATGTGTATTCCTAGAAACACACTCATATCCATTTTGTTAAAATTTTATTTACTTTTTTGATGCATTCAACCATAAAATATACAAACTTGTACACTAATCAAATAACAGTGAATATGTACATGTAAAGCAAAACATTCTTTATCTATAGCCAAAATCTGAAAAGTTTTTGGAATCTTAATGTCTGGTTCTGGGAGATGTTGTCTTTAACTTTTGCTTGATTGCTTGTATTATTTATGAAACTCTTGAAAATAGTGAAACGTGCATCCTGAAGAGCAACACTAAGAAAACATAGCCTCCACCCATGGCCAAATAAGAGTGCCATGGCCAAATAAGAGTGCCAAAGTGCCACAAATACGCCCTAAGATGAATTTGCCAGTTTTTGCGATTTTCCTTGTTATCGAACTTGGTCGAGTAATTATGCCCATAAACGTTTTCCACAAGTTTCATGAAGATCGGTCAACAACTATATGAGTTATTAAGCGGACATCGCTGTGGACGCCACCCGAAAGCCCGCCCGCCATAGTTGTTCCCCAAAGACCCATCTTCGACGGGCGTATAGACAGAAGAGAAGAAGATGGGATTGGTAACACAATGATCGATTTCAGGACTCCACAAACAATTAACTTTTTTTTTAAAGAAAAAGAACTAAATTTTTGCATAATTGGATAATTTTTGTTTTCTTTTCATCAAACATTGACTTACAACGTACATGTTTTCATAGCAAGGACTCAACAGTGTTGGTCTGCTGTTCTGTATATCCCAAAATCTTTAATTTCAGATTTTTAACCTCTGGCATTTGAAACAGCATTCTTCTGTTGTTTTTTTTAAATATCTCACCCACTTCATTTTTTTCCGAGAACAAAATTCCGAAATACATGTATGCATATCAGGAATGGCCACACTCAGTGGACACAGCTTCCCCTGACAGAAAGGTATATCATGACATAGCATGATATGGCAGATAAAATAATATTATGTAGCAAACATTCTAAATTCTTTCTTCAAATAGCCTGTTCTGACAGTAAGGATTTTTAAAAATTTATTCACAAAATTGCACTTCCAAAACCAGCTATCTTCATATGGAATGTTCTGGCACTTCTATAAACTTTGTTCATTATAAAATCATATTTGCCAAAAAGGTCTATTAGTTTATAGAATGTTTTGGTTTAATCAAATCAAGGTATAATATTATTTTACGGAGTCTATGTGGAAAAAAGCTGTTTCTGGCAGCAAATGTCAACAACTCTTTATTCATAGCTGATATGATCTCTATTGAATATCTTTGGAAAGAAATGGTCAATAATGATGCGGATTAGAGAAAAATATGCTCCAGGAAAAATATTGTCAAAAAAATACAAAAAAAGTGAAAAACGTAAATTTTGTATAATAGCAGGTTCTGGCACTTACCCCTCTGTAATAGCTATAAAGTAGTTGAAATTACCCATCCTTGTAAAACATTAAAAATAAAATATTTATTTATAATGAGAGAGCATGTGGAAAACTTTTACAAGGACGTGGAGGCGTAACATAAATCGCTTTTCGAATTCTTTAGTGAATTTCTTCGGAAATTAATACCGATATTTTCCTTGAAATAAATATGAAGAAATAATACAATCTGGTGACAATCTACAATAAAGTATGCATTTCTATAAGGTATATTAAATATAGTTATTTTTAAATTCGCTTACTCAGAGGTAATTTGTAGGAATTTACTGAGTATCAGTTCACCTGATCGAAGGCTGATTTGGCAAGTTTTTAGTAAATCTTAAAGGGGCTTGTTCACGAAGATCTATAAGGACGAAAATATGAAGTGGTATAAAATATCAAAATATATATTATAAACTGTAGAAGACCTGTTTACAAAGTTACTGTGATGTAATTTATAGTACAATGTACACAGTCAATGTCGATTGTCTATTTTTTACAATTACACTTCGTAATCACACCGTATAAATAGTCCTTCTGAAATCCGCTGTCGAACGTTTTAACTACTTTCAATTTTGTCGTCCACTCCATTGCGTGACGTCACTCAAGTCAGTTAATCAGAACAGAGATTCCAAAAATAACCGAAGAAAAACAAAAAGAAGAAAAGAGAAAATCACCTCGGGGGAATGTACTGAGATGATACAGAAACGGGAACTTCGAAACATTTAAAACGTATCTCTCAAAAGCATTTTATATGAACTCAGCTTCTTGGAAAGAAGATTAAAGCATAAAGTTGTTGATTTTATTTAAGGATTGAATGATATTTGATGGTTTTCATTTGGGTATGGAAAACAGTTTGTTTGTTTAAGGTGTGTGAAGCTCGAAGGGCTTCTCGCGTACTTTGAACAATCTAACTGTTTTTCATACCCAAATGATAACCATTAAATTTCTATTCAATCCTTATATTTACACTCATAAATACTCTCATTAATACACAAATTATGAAAATAATTCGCGATATTACGGCTTTTTCAAAAGGCTGTTGGAACAGCAAGATAGTGAATGACATCACGCTTTTTCGTAGCTACTATTGGCAAATCGTGCGTGCTCGGCGACGTCACACGTCAAAACATTGTGCAATATTTACATTCCTATTGATTTCTTCCTTTAAAAAAATTCGGTTCATTTTGCATGAACCACATGACCCGTAATGACGTCAGTAACGTCATGGCTGTTACTATTGAAAACTCCCACGTATTACTCCCCCCTTTAACTTAATACTAATTTTTGAAAGCGTTCGATTTAAGTTTATTTAAAAAAAAATGAAATATGCATATGGAATGGCCACATCCAGCATACACAGCCTCCCCACACAGCCAAAAAGTAGAGAGGAAAAGAGAGCATGGTATTACAATAATCAGTTTCAAAATGGACGCCACAAACAAATAACGAAAGTGAGAACCAGAGGGGTTACCGCCTTGGAACGGTCAGCGGCAAAACAAATTGCCACTGGGGGTTTAAACCAGGTTCTAGGGTGCACCAACCTCACACTTGCCCCAACAGGTTCTCGTATCACAAAACAAGTACAAATGGTCTTGGTGTCTTAAAGAAAAAGATGAATAAAATGTAAATATAAAAATAATGATTCTTATTTTGGTGCGGTTCATGCAGATTGGACGTGCACGCGAGAGCTGGCTAGCGCGCTTTATGGATTTGTCAGCTCTCGCGTGCACGTCCAATCTGCATGAACCGCACCAAAATAAGAATCATTCCTTAGACGTCCAATAAATTATGAACGGCTCTACTGTAGCCACGCCTTTAAAATAATTCGCTCACTGTTTACCAACAGAAATTATGATTCATTTGATGAATATGACTTTATCGCAGAGGACAAGTTGATGTGTAAATATTGTTGTTTGTCGCAAACAAACATCTATTAATAACACATATCTAGGAAAATATCGGTTTTAATTTTCGCCGACATTCGCATAATAAAAGGGATTTATGTTACGAATAAGCGTCCTGTGTTAGTTTTTGTTTTGTTTTTTATTTTAAAAGAATATTTGTCATTTTTATCAAAGTTGAGAAATTTTATTTTTTTTTATTTCTACATTTTGAATACTTGATTATAAGTTACGCTGGCGGTTTAATGCATTAAAATATCCGATAGTGAAATGGAGCTAGTATTTTAACTAGTGCACTTGAACGGCGTGGGGTATCGGTTTGCACAAACTATGTGAAAGAATTGAGGTTCTGTTTCTTATATTTTAAAGTTGTAGCAAATTGCATAAACGTTTTTTTGGTAAAGCTTTATGTTTTATTGTTACTTAAAATGTTATGATAAAAGAGATAATTTTGATTTCAGACATGGTGATATCTCCTGTGGAACATCTTGTTTGATTCATATGTCATATCGAATTCGCTTAATGTTTGGAGCTTTCAACAATTTTTAAGTTATATAAAAATTAAACTTTCGACTGGAAGTGCCAGTAACACATATTACGCAATAAAAATGTACATATTTCCCAGATCTAAACCAAAAGTACAGATGCAGTTTAAAATGGAATATGATATTTAAAAGAAATAAAAGACAATTTCAATTTCTCTTCTTATTTCGAAAAATCATATGTAATTCCCATAGTAACCTGAATTTCCAACAGAAAATATCCAGGTCCCACATATTTGACATTTTCTCCTATATTACTAACTCGTTACAAGAATTTTCCAGCTGCGACGTTGACACGGGGGGTTTGCAGCTCAAGCTTTATAAAAGTAAAATATACGGTTTACAATAATTACACCACATAAAGAGTCATTCAGTAATTAGCTACCAAACGTTATTTTCTTCTTTCACTTTTGCCGTCCAATCCATTGCGTAACATCACACAGTTCAACACCGGGTCAAATATAGTCTGTTTACAATTATAACATCTCATAAACAGTCCTTCAGGAATTACATATAGTTATCAAACTTTTTTTCTACTAAAGTCTTTCACTTTTGTCGTCCACACCATTGCGTGATGTTACAATTCTACACCTGGTCATATGTAGTCAAGCGGTACGACGGGGACCAGATTAGGTCAAATGTAGTCTTGCGGTACGACGAGAACCAGACTGGGTCAAATGTAGTCTAGCGGTACGACGGGAATCAGATTAGGTCTAATGTAGACTAGCGGTACGACGGGAACCAGACTGGGTCAAGTGTAGTCTTGCGGTAGGACGGGAACCAAATTAGATCAATTGTAATTTAGCGGTACGACGGGAACCAGACTAGTTCAAATGTAGTCTAGCGGCACGACGGGAACCAGATTAGGTCAAATGTAGTCAAGCGGTAACGACGGAAACCAGACTAGATCAAATGTAGTCAAGCGGTACGACGGGAACCAGACTAGGTCAAATGTAGTCTAGCGGAACCAGACTAGGTCAACTGGGGCTCAAAGTCATTAGAACTGGTACTCACATTGCATCTTTATTGAAATTTTTGAAGATAATTAATATCTGAGTTACGAAGTAATACTGTATAAGTACTAATATTGGCGGGGGTTTAATTTTGGCGATATTGGCGGTCAGGGTTAATTGCGCCAATATAAAACACCGCCAATAAAAATCCCCGTCAATTTAAAACACCGCCGATTTAATAACAGGAAGGTAGATAACTATGATACTCTGTCGCAGTTTCGTCCCTTGATAAAGAAAGATTGTTGAATGTTTCTTAATTATGAATATTCTTTGAAACCTGAATAAAAACTTAAACAAAACGAAACAAGAGTACATTTATGTGTTATTTATTTTCTTTATACTTAGCCAGAAGGAGTGTTATTTGGCGCGTGTCGTCCATTCCTTTCAGCGGCACTTGTTTTGAACTTGATGAAAAGGTATTTTAGTATAGCTTTTGTACATGTAGTAAATTAAATCGAGGTTTTTTCAGTATCTCGTAGAAACCCACTTTTAAATAATTAAATGATATTAAATGGAACGAGTAGGTAAACATATAATGCATCATCAAAAGGAATATAATTGGAATATCAAACAAAGCAATCAAGTACTGTATTAGGTAGCTGCGATAATGTTTTCACACTTAAAATTTAACACTAGAATAACTACGACTTTACTTTTCTCTTTCAATGTCTAATTTCCGCCATTTTTCATCAAGGGTTTTATTTTGGCGGTCTGGCTTGTTAGCGCCAATATTTGACCCCGCCAATATAAAGCACTTTAAAATACGCCAAAATTTGACACCGCCAATATTAAGCGCTATACAGTATGTTAATATGTGGGAAAAAACTGTTCGGTTATTATTTGGAAGTTCAGTTGTTTACTTTTCATAAGTGAAAAACAAGAATATATTCTCACTTTGGACAATTTAAATTCTGAACAAGAAACTATAAATAAAATTATTCACGTTTTACATGTTACGATTGCTGTGTGGATAGTCTATTGTGCGCATAGATATCTGGTCCGGTTTATCCTGTTGTGATCATAGTTTCCCTCCTCTCATTTTTCTCGTGTTGCCTATATAAAGGCTGGTTGTGTTTTAAAATATCACTCGAATTTTTATATTTGACAGCGTCACTTATTTAGTTTGTGTACAGTTTCCCGCCCGCCCGCCCTTCGGTGGTTCATCGGTGTGATATATAACTTATTAATATTGGTATTTCTTTTAGGTGCGCATCACAAACAGGCTGTGGCATAATGCAAATAAGCTAGTCGTTTTAAACTGTCAGTTTTATTATATTTTCTCAATTGAATGTTAGTATTTTTCAGTTTCTGGATTATCGTTACCGACGAGGACGAACCTTGTTGCAACCCAGGTGTTTCGATTTGGCTTAAACGTCGAACACTACCTGATACCCAAACAGGCAACTGGACCCAAACAGACAGAGCAAGGAAATACGAACACTATAAACATTGTTGCAAACCAAGTGATCAATAATACAAAGTGTTTTCAGCTTATACAGACAAATAGTGACAATTTCTTATATTTTTTCTTCCAAGAACAGTGATAGAGTTAACTCAGTGACAATATTCAGATCCAAACGACAATTGAAAGCTTCATGTGTAAATTAACATCTCTAACCAAGTTCACGAGCACCACTTGGATTCACATTACGATTCAGTAGACTTTTCATTGCCAAATCAATAACGTTGCAGGCACAATAATTCGATTTTATACTGTAATTGAAATGCTGTCAAATATAAATACCCATATCCTAAATTGTCGGTGTTTGTTGTTGAAAAGGAACATGTAATTAGTGAATAATTGATTTACTCACGACTGAAAGTGAGTAACAATAAGATTTCCAAAGAGGTGCTTCATGAACGCCAGTACAGGGCTTCTTGATATACACAGGGGGTAGACCAACATATGTATTTCAAAAGGTGGCTCCGCCTAAAATAATATGTTGTACTTCCGGGATTCCATATGTTAGTCGAAAACCGACGAGAAAACGGTAGGTGACTTTGCTTTTTTCGATCAAAGTTAATATTTAAATGCAGGATTTTGAAAAAAATCTCAATGCTATTCGCCGTGGTATACATTTCGGAGCCTGAAGATGCAAAGTTTAGTTTTGTACCTGGAACATTCGTGTAGAAATCGTTTTTCTAGTGCTGACCTAAATCTGTAAACATTGTCTCCATCTGTCGTTTATCGCTAGATTTTGGTTATACCGATAAGATAGTGGTACAATTTTGTCATATAATGAAAATTTACAATAAGGAGGACCCTAACAGTTTGTTTTGGTCACAAAGACGGGAAATCACCAGATATAAATAAATTCAAATTGGGTTCCATATGTTGTCGTGGATTCCATATGTTGTATTTTTTTTCATGAAATCTTATGGAGATGTTGTTGGCGCGAAGTCGTCTCTTATTTAATGAAAGATGTATACTAATTAGTACTATAAAGTAGCTGAATGTATTTAAGACGGAGCTGTTCGATAATCATGAATATCTTGCCAAGGTTTATTATTTTTCACTAAGGACAATCGTAGGTGTAAGTAGTCATAGATCCTACTTCTATTCATATGTTAAATAATTCTCAAAATGGATGCATGTCACTTTAAAGAGAGAGGGGTTTCGGGAGAATGATACGAGCATTCTATATATATCTTAAAGTCCACTATCTGAGTTTTACTCCCTTGCGGTATAAAAATGTTTGTTTGTTTGTTTGTTTCGGGTTTAACGCCTGGTTTCAACAGCTAGGTTATATCCCGGCGGTCAGTCCACCTAACCGGTGTTCCTAGGTCTCCAACCAGTACTAACCAATTTCTCCGCAAGCGACTGACTGCTTCCTCACTTGAATCAGAGGTGAGGGACAAATGACTCTCAGACGCAATGTCCGAGTTCAATTGTTACGGAGAAATTTTTTCCCGCCTCGGCTGGGGATCGAACTCACGACCCCTGGATTGACAGTCCGATGCTCTACCAAATGAGCTAGCCGGGCGGGGCTGCGGTATAAAAACATCCCTTTAAACTACATTTGGCTTTCAATTGTTAAGCAGCCCTGTGTAAACAAATCTTGCCATTATAATGAAGATCTGTTATTATTGTAATTTGTAGGAATCATTTCTCCGACACCTAAGACAGGCTTAGGGAAAGGAGGTCAAAGAAGAAGCCCGTTACTTTCTCCGGATTCAACCAGCCTTTGAAAGGAGACCAGCCAATCAGATCTCGTTATTCGTATAAAGTCAATGAAGCTAAAGTTTTAGCCTCCGAGCGTGTTTGAATTGAATTTCAGAGTGACTAACCTATGCAAGTTTTAAAATGTTTGCTGTGACTACTAAGTACTTGTGTATTTTATTATACATTTTGTACCACAGTTGAGTCAATGTATCTGTATACCTATTCCTTGCAGTACATTATAGAGTATAATTTTAAGTGTACTGTCTTAAGATGTTTTGATTTCTCTATAGTTTATGATGATATATAATTTTAAGCTATTTTTTGTTCTTTCAAGATCATTTCATACATGTATGTTTGCTATACAGTTCATGTCCTTTACTGAAAGTACTAAGGATGGAATTCACACGTTATTTGTATTGGTACACTTGTGTCTTTAAGGTTTGTAATGGGAATTTTTATTATCTGTTTAAATACACTAATATTGTGCAGTATTATTACTTGCTTGTTTTTTTGTTTGTTATTTGTGTTTATCGCCCGTTTTTAACAGTATTTCAGTCATACGTAACACAGGCGGACAGTTAACCGTCTTTAATGGATAGTACCAGTACTAAACACCATCCTCCCTAAGAAATTGCCTCCTTTCTCAATTTCAAGATTTTTCAACCCCAGAATTGGACCCCATGATCTGATTGGCTGGTCTCCTTTCAAAGCCTAGTTGAATCCGGAGAAAGTAACGTGCTTCTCCTTTGACCTCCTGCCCCTAAGCCTGTCTTCGGTGTCGAAGAAATGATTCCTGAAAATTACAATAATAACAGATCTTCATTTTAATTGAAAGTCAGATGTAGTTTAAAGGCGTATTTTTAAACCGCAAGGGAGTCCAGTCCGCAAGGGAGTAAAACTCGGATAGTGAACTTTACGATATATATAAAATTATCGTGTCATTCTCCTGAAACCTCACTCTCCTTAAAGTGACAGGCAACCATTTTGTGAATAATTTAACATATAAATAGGGGTAGGATCTGGCTAATATTCTTCACAGGTACTCATTTATACACCCGGGTGAAGAGAAGCAATGAATGCCTCACTTCTTGCTCTTACTTAAGGAAATAAGCGGCCGGACTGGGGCTCGAACCCGGGACCCCACGATCCCTAAGCGAGCGTTCTACCTCTGTTCTACCGCTGCCATACAGAGTGGCAAACTGAGTGTGTAAATGTCGCACATTTAAAGAATGCCACATTTGTCTGAAGAATTTGTACATGTGTACGTAAATGTCTTAAGAAACAAAAACAAATTAGATCATATACGGAATGTTTGCACATTTACTTATATTTCGAATCCTGTGATATGCCTGATTTATCATCTTAGATCCCCTGTCAAAATACTATTGTAATCACTACAATCCGTTGTTTTTCTCGTTTAAGGCATGCCATTTCTTTTTCCTGGAGATCATACGCTGCTGATGATGGTACGGTGTTAATCTGAAAATACAAAATTGAGGTTCCATGTTCACCGCCGTATGCGTACCATTGTTTGGGATGGATCAAATGTGTACTGTTTACTAGTGTAAATACTGAATTGCGCTCAACCCTGGGCTAGGCGACCTGTGAAATAATATGAATTTTCATTACTGCCCATGAACAGGCTCAATCAAACCGAGCCTGCAATATTTACATATGTGTTGTGTTCGGTGGCTTTCAAAGTTTCCTTTTTTTATTTATTATATTTTCTCATGCGGCCAAAATTTCCAGCCATGCCCCCATCTTGACCCACTATCTCTAATCCATATTGAAAAGAAAAGAAAAGCTCCATCCGTGTATTGCTACAATTATATTCTTGAGGAATTAAATCCAATAGCTCAGGTCTGAGTACTGCATCGAGTACACACCCGTTTATATTACAGTGCCAGTTTGTGTTTGTTTTCTTTTGCATGCAACACTGTACTTGCCCAGGTAAATTCTTTGCGATTGTTCTTGCTTAAAAAGTTTGACCTCTGTGTGTTTCGAACGTGCCCAGATTTGTGACAGACGGACGGACTGACAACTGACGGACGGATGGATGGAAGGACTGACGGACAAAAAATAAAATGTCTCCTTCCTGGTTATATCTGGAGATATTCCTAAACGATCAATAAAAGCAGGAGGTATAGAACAATATCCAAAGTTATACAGACTGGGATATTGAAACCAAGCAGAAATATCCAAATGTAATTTCAGGAGTACTATTAACAAAAAAGTGAAATATGCTTTTCAGAAATCACCACACTCACAAACACAGCCTCCCCACGCAGCGAAAAAGAAGAGAGGAAGGGGGAGCATGTTTGTTATATGTATGTCAATATAAATAAGACACAACATACAATTAACGAAAAAAGAGAACCTTTTGGGTTACCCCCTTGGAACGGAACACAGAGACAAAAGTTAATAACTCAAATTTTTATGAATGAAAACAATCAGTAAATCGTAAACCACTCAGCTAAGACTAACACTCTTAACGTTTGTAAAATGAAGATACATTCATAATGATTACGTTTTTGTTCAAAGTTTTATTGAACTGCATTTTGCCGTTACATAGATTTTGATATTTTTATTTGTTTCCAAAGAGAGTGCATGACGTCTGAATACGGCCCTTAAAATGTACTACGCTATACGGTACGAACAAAAAGTATCTATTACCAATCTTCGGTTCGAAATGGAAAATTTTTCGTTAAACATTTTTTTAACAATTTAATTACAACCACATTTCCTACGAATCTAAAATAAGATCGTTTCGCGGAATGAAACAAATTATATGTATATTTGAAATATTAGTTACATGTAAAGCGTAATTTGAATCTCCGTTAAAAAAGCATATTTCAGCGTAATGCAATTCGGTCTTTTTTTACAAAGATTTATGTTTCAAAGAAAGTTTTATTATAAATTTAGCTTAAATCCGGCTAGCCATTTAAACAATATTATAATGCAACCTCATTTTCTATGAATTTGAAATAAGTTCGTTTCGCGGAATGAAATAGATACTAGAGGATATACCCATAGAAAAGCTTAATCTGTATTTGTCCTGTAAGTAGTTTATTAGTGTGTCTTTATAAATAAACCGTCTATTAAATACCGTCTTCTTATTTAACAACTCATTTAAATCTAAGGGAGTGTTTACTGATTTTTCATTCATAATAATGTGAGTTTAGGGCACACTAGAATCTACCCAATACCCCGTCCTCCAGCGGCAATCTGCTTTTCCAATGACTGTTCCAAGGCGGTAAGCCACCGGGTTCTTCATGTTCTTTTTCTTGTGTTATGTTTTATTACACAGATGAATTGGCGCTGAAAATAACTTTCCGGTGATATAAGACAACATATTGTGACCAGCTTTGACGAGGCTTTGTACCGTTAAACGCCGTTTTCGCGTTAAAAATGACGTCGAGGTTTGCCTTTCTTCTGTCGACTTGTTTAAAAAGTCCCTAATTCAATATTTGACTTTTAACATAAAAAGTTTGCAGAAAGCAACTCAGATCGAATACGCGAATAAAATTTGGAGCTCACCGACTTAGTTATTGTGCTATAACCATTTGAAGTACCCGTCCCCTTTTGAAAAAAAACCGTTTTTTTGGAAATTTTAGAAAAAAAATAGTTCAGTAAATAAAAAAACACCACCAAAAGGCACCACAGAAAAAGTAGAATATTTCTGCAATGTTTCAATATCCTAGCCAGTATATCTTTGGATATTGTTCTATACTCCTTTATTCAATTTTCGGATTGGGATGCTCGGTGATATGCAGAATACATTCTCAGATTCCATCAAAATTCTATTCCGTTTAGTTCTACCCATTAGTTTCTCGTTTAGGGAAATACCATTCTTGTACATTGGGACCATGCTGATCATGGCCAGTAATACGCTCAATAAAACCGCGCCTGCAAATAGTGTCATATTTGTCGTATTTGGTGGCTTTTAAAGTCCACACTACTGGTAAGGTAATTTCGCTGATAAATTTATGCGTTATACGGTACGAACAAAAAGTATCTGTTTTCAATTCTCGTCTAGTATCTGTTTTCAATTCTCGTCTCGAAATTGAAAAATTTTCATACCACACTGATCCTTTTTACGAATCTGAAATAACTTCGATTCGCTTAATACAAGAAATACTATATAATATTAAAAGCATCTTAATTTTTATCTGTAAAGCATGTTTGCATCGAAAAGTTTCTGTTAGAAATTCTATATATTAAAATTAACTGCGTAAGCAATTTGGTCTCCTTATACAAAGATTTATGTTGCAAAAAGTTTTATAAATTTAGCTTAAATCTTGCTAATCAAGATGATGCAACCTGATTTTCTATGAATTTGAAACGAGTTCGTTTCGCGGAAGAAACGAAATACTCGAGGATATACCATTGGCAAATAAAATCTAAATCGGTTGTTGTCCTTGAAGCAGTTTATTTATATCAATTTGCTAAAAAAGTGGCTGATGATATTTTGTTATAAATTTTAAAAAAGTCAGCATGGTGTCCAAGTTGGAGAAGTTTGGTTTTGAGTGACAATCGTTTCGAGAAAAGTGAATTGTCATCTTAACCGTTCAAGTGCTAAGTACAGAATAAGTCAGATTTTTTATCAGTGTCTGCTCAAATCAACCTGCGCATGCATGCATTCAGATCTGGGACTTAACTGTCAGCTTTTCATTTAATTAAGTGGGCCTGTTTAACCCTTTACTAAACGGACAGGCCTTTTATCCCAGGAGCTACCAGTGTAGATCAAGATCAGCCGGCTAATCTGTGCTCTCTGATCAGGATCTACACTGGTCACTTTTAGATTCATTCAGTTCTCACCAAGAACGGATCCTGATTTCTTGAAGAAGTGCAGAAATGTAATAGCTGAGCCGGATCTACAAACGTACACAGGTCACACACCTGATTAGACCCATATATGTGGAATTAATGGTTAAAAGATTTCTACCCTTGAAATATTTAATATTGAAATCTATATTTAACTAAAAAATTTAACGTCATTTATTGAAATCCAGATTAAATCGTGTGTGTTGAATAAATTATCGTATTTGTGAACCCCATTAAAATTTCATGTTTTCAGATTTTACTTTTTATAGCAGTTCAAATAATATATTTATCAGCTAGTGTCACAGTCTTCTTTTTAAGGGTGGGCGATATACCTCGGAACACCGGTTTTTGTGGTAAAATTGCCGACGATACAATATAGCGACATGATTTTAAAATGTATTACATATTTAATGATACCTAGTTAAAACAATTTTATCTATAAGTTTAATGTACATATTAAGCAGACTGTTAATTTTTCATCTAATCTTGCACAGTTTGCAAACAGCTTGGTTAATGATTATTTGTTTTTGACAATAAAGTCCAGCTAGTACAATAGTTTGCATGTTTGCATGTTATTTTATCAGTAATAAATAATTGCAATATATTGCAGTATTCAAGTAACATATTGCAATATGTCGCAAAATCATATTTCCTGGCAATACGCATTCCTGCTTCTTTTGATTTTTTGTGATGTCAGTAGACCCTATTAGTTCTCGAACATATTGTAATCAAAAGGAAGAATGTAGAGTGTAGACCATACTGGAGAATTATGCTGTTGTTGTTTGTTTTTGGGTTTTATTTTCAGCAAAACCCACTTTTACACCAAGAACAATAATGATATCGGACGTAAAATATGATTAATTTTGCAAACGTCTTGCAGTAAAGGATGGCTGCTTATACAACTTGAGATAAATTAAAGCGAAAGTGAACAAATGCCAAAAATATTTAAAATAATGAATGTATCCTAACTTAGAAATATATTTTAATTTTAGTTTTAATTAAAGACAAGACAATAAGTGTATGGCAAAAATGTTAATTAATATGGGTTATTTTTATAGAACAGAACAGAACAGAACATTACTTTATTCACTCAAATCATAAATACATGATGTACGAGTGTACAATTACAACATTCTGAAAATTTCATATTCTTTATCACGTGACATGACAGCATACTGTAATCTGTAATATTCGGGGATTCAACAAAGAAAAAGAAAGTAGGAGATGTAGTATCTAGCTGTAAAACATAAGCCCCTGTGGTTTATCATCATTTTATGAATGAAATTTTTGCAGGACATTGACATTAGACAAATTTCAGTAATCTTAAAAAATATTTTTTTTGATATTGAATTTGTTAATGAAGGTAAAATCAAAATGAAGAAAAAGGAGATATTGTAGTATCTAGCTGTTAAACATTAGTCCCTGTGGTTTATCATCATTGAATTATAAACTCTCTCTCATATCTGTTGTATGTATCATTATGATAGAAGACTTCGCTATAGCAGCATAGTAATAAAGCTTACATATACAAACACTGGTAGTTGTTAGAATATTACAGAAGATAGGGGAGCCAAAACATTCATGAAAAAGGAAAAAACAGAAATTTAATTATAGAAATATTTGATTTCTTACCCAATAGAAATATTTGTATTAGTATATTCCGATTTTACGCATTGAGCCGTGAATGTGCTTTTGTATTTATAGATTTTTGGAATTTTCCAAAAATAGGGAAATTAGATATTCCCATCATAGCTCAGTATGTTGAAATTGTACTGTTCTCTAACAAAAGGTGTCATGGTCGTGGCAGTAACGCTTCTGATTTCTGGTCAGATGACATTAGGGTTTTGTGTTCGAATCCCAAGAGGAAATTTCATTATTTTCTGTTTTTAATGTAATTTTTCAATACATTCATTTAGACAACGACATAATGAGATTAATCCGTGCAAATTTCGAGTAAGCTTTCATCAAGTTAGTTGATAAAAAGTCGCGATTGATGCTTACTCAAAACACAGTTTTTGGACGATGCCAAAACATTATACGAAGTGGTTTTGAATTGTGTAAATTACAAAAGTAAACGAATGTATCAACAATTGTTTACATAACGTCAGGATTTACAAGTATCAGCGCTCCGCTGGAACGGAGGTGTATGGGGTCAGGGCAAGCTGCTTAACAAAAATATTTTGTTAAAAATTGAACGGACATGAACACAATTAAAAGAGGGTTGCAAAAAATAAAGATAAAACAACTCAAAACTATTAAATAAAGTAATATCTAATGAGCTAAATTAAAATTATTAAAGGAACTGAAAGAAAAAAGTTACTATTATTGGATTCGAATATGCAATGGTTTGCATCATAGCACGAGATCTTATCCACTGAGCTTTTGCGTCATGACTAAATATCTGCTGCTTAGAACAAGTTTTAATCTCATATAAATAAAGTAATTAAACGGTCACTCTGTTAATTGACGCACTTTACTAAATTCCCAACGGTGAACGCCGTCTTGGGCTTATCAGCCTCCTCCACTGCAACATTCCAGTAGCCAGACCTCAGGTCAAGCTTTGAAAAAAATGATGCTCCTGACAATCTATCAACAATGTCATCAAATCTCGGAAGTTGGTGGGAATCCTTGCGAGTACGTGCATTTAATTGCCGCCAATCAATGCAAAATCGCAAGGAGCCATCCTTCTTCCGGATAAGAACGACACTGGAGCTAAAAGGGGTGTGCAGTGAAGGGTAACACTCGCTCAACCATACAAACCAGTTTACCGTTATACATAATACTGTAATTAACACACACAGACATTAAACAGACTACAATACCCACAAGACAGGACAAAACAACCATACCAACCCCGTTTACATATCCAAATGTAATTTCCTGAGTACTATTAACAAAAAAGTGAAATATGCTTTTCAGGAATCACCACACTCACAAACACAGCCTCTCTACGCAGCGAAAAAGAATAGAGGAAGGAAGAGCATATTTGTTATATGTATGTAAACTCAAATAAGACACAACAAACAATTAACGAAAAAGAGAACCTTTTGGGTTACCACCTTGGAACGGAACACAGTTACATAAGTTAATAACTCAAATTTTTATGAACGAAAACAATCAGTAAATCGTAAACCACTCAGCTAAGCCTCAACGTATGTAAAATGAAGATACATTCATAATGATTACTTAGTTGTTCAAAGTTTTATTGAACTGCATTTTGCCGTTACAGAGATTTTAATATTTTTATTTGTTTCCGAAAACAGTGCAATGATGTATGAAGACGACCCTTAAAATGTAATACGCTATACGGTACGAACAAAAAGTATCTATTACCAATCCTCGGTTCGAAATGGAAAAGTTTTCGTTAAACGTTTTTTTTTTGTAGAATTTTATTACAACCACATTTCCTACGAATCTAAAATAAGATCGTTTCGCGGAATGAAACAAATTCTATGTATATTTAAAATATTAGTTACATGTAAAGCGTATTTGAATCTCCGTTAAAAAGCTGCGTAATGCAATTCGGTCTTTTTATACAATGATTTGTCTTCCAAAAAACGTTTTATTATAAGTTTAGCTTAAATCCGGCTAACCATTTTAACAATGTCATAAAGCAACCTCATTTTATATGAATTAGAAATAAGTTCGTTTCGCGGAATGAACTATATACTAGAGGATATACCCCACAAAATGCTTAACCTGTATTGGTCATGTAAGTAGTTTATTAGTTTGTTTATATAAATAAACCATCTATTAAATACCGTCTTCTTTTTTAACAACTCATGTAAATCTAAGGGAGTGTTTACTGATTTATCATTCATAATGTGAGTTAAGTGCACACTAGAATCTACCCATACCCCGTCCTCCAGCGGCAATCTGCTTTCCCAATGACTGTTCCAAAGCGGTAAGCTATCGGGTTCTTCATGTTCTTTTTATTGTGTTATGTTTTATTACACAGATGAATTGGCGCTGAAAATACCTTTCCGGTGATATAAGATTTAACATATTGTGACATGCTTTGACAAGGCTTTGTACCGTTAAACGCCGTTTTCGCGTTAAAAATGACCCCCAAATTTTATTCGCGTATTCGATCGGAATTGCTTTTTGAAAACTTTTTTATGAAAAAAAATCAAAAATTAAATTAGGGAATTTTTCACAATTTTAAAAGAGTCGACAGAAAAAAGGCAAACGTCGACGTCATTTTTAACTCATAAACGGCGTTAAACTGTACACAACGTTGTCAAAACTGTCACAGTATGTTAAATCTTATATCACCGGAAAGGTATTTTCAGCGCCAATTCATCTGTGAAAGAAAAAATGAAATTGAAAAACCCAATTTTAAGCCAGCCCCGAAAAAGTTTTCGGCGAGCGTCGTTGACGTCACTTCAAAAAACTGGCGTTGATATCTAACTTTGAAGGTAAATATCTAAACAACTATTTAAATAATCAAACAACAGTTTGTGGATTCATGCTGGAGTCATCGTCAATAAATACTATGCCAAAGTTCATAAAGAAATTCGAAACTTCGCAAAGTGTCGCGTTCCACCTAATTAAAGTTAATTGATCAAATTATGAATTGATGCTCTCTTTTCGCAGTGTCGCGTTCCACCTTATTAAAGTTAATTGATCAAATTATGAATTGATGCTCTCTTTTCGCAGTGTCGCGTTCCACCTTATTAAAGTTAATTGATCAAATTATGAATTGATGCTCTCTTTTTCTAACTACGTTTTGGCTGTGTGGGAAGAGAATGTTTTTTTGGATGTCACTACATGTATTCTTGGTGTGCCTATTTACTGGTGTTTTTTTTAAATGGACCAGTTTTAGAAGCTTACAATGTAAAACGTATGCATTGTTTTCTCTCCTTAATACCGGGTCAATCTTAGAAAGAATCTACTGGATTATAAATAGACGGTTATCATTTTTTTGTTATCAATTACGATCGCCGAAGGTGGTCGTTGAACACGAAACTTATGTATGTTAACAGTACGCCTAAAATCATATTAAAATTTGAATATTTCTGCAAGGTTTCAATATCCTAGCCAGTATATCTTTGGATATTGTCCTATACTCCTTTATTCAATTTTCGGATTTGGCGTTCTCTGTGATATGCAGGATAGATTCTCAGATCCCATCAAAATTCTATTCTGTTCAGTTCTACCCATTAGTTTCTCGTCTAGGGAAATACCAGTCTTGTAGATTGGGACCATGCTGATCATGGCCAGTAATATGCTCAATAAAACCGCGCATGCAAATAGTGTCATATTTGTCGTATTCGGTGGCTTTTAAAGTCCCCACTACTGGTAAGGTAATTTCGCTTATAATGTTATATACATGTAGTTATACTGAGTGCCAATGAAAACGCAATACTTTATTTTTTGGAATATTTTTGATGTGTGTAAAAGTTAAATAAATTGGCAAAGGTATATGTGTTTTAAAATCAAAATGTAACCAATCGATACGCTTATTGTCCACTAAATTTTTAAACTTTTTCTCCTACAGTATCCCCGTACAAACGCATGAAAGTTTCCTTTTGGCATGTAGAAATGCATAAATAACCTCAAAACAAGTCCATTTGTAAACCTTTACAAACGGCTACACAAATCCCATCTTCAGTTTTTAAGTTTAAATCTATACAAACGTGAAAATGACAAGACTTTTAGACAACCAGCGACATGAGGTTTTAGACATGATCCAAGGAGGTATGTCTCGAGGTGAAATCGCTCGTCGTATGCATTGTTCGCCGTCAACAATTACTCGCTTGGCCCAACGACATCCCCTGTCAAAATTCTATTTTGTTTAGAACCCATTGTTTTCTCGTTTAGGGCAAACCCATTCTTTTATCTGGGGACCATACGCCGCTGATCAAGGAATGGTATTTATCTGAAAATACCGCATTGAAGATTCCATGTTCACCGCCATATGCATTCCATCGTTAAGGATGGATCAAAACTGTTTATTGGTGTAAATATTGAGTTGCGCTCAACCCGTGGTTAGGCGGCGTGGGCAGTAATATGCATTTCCATTAATGCCCATGAACAGGCTCAATCAAACCGAGCATGCAATATTTTCATATTTGTTGTGTTTGGCGGCTTTCAAAGTTCCCTTTTCATCTATTATTCATTTTAAAACGCATCTATTTTTGCGAATTTATTAAACTTTTCAATACATCGAAAATATTCCAAAAAGTAAAGTTTTGCGTTTTCATTGGCACTCAGTATATTTGGTTTCTTGACAGGGAATGTGAGGATATATTGCCGGTCTGGGTGTCATATAACCCGAGCCGCAGGCGAGGGATAATATGACACCCAGACCGGCAATATATCCCCACATACCCTTTCAAGGAACCAAATAATTGTTTTATTATACTGCAAAGACTTTTTCAGACAAAATTAATAAGAAAACATCGATTTTTCGATTATTTCGCTTATTTAATGCCGAAAGGCTTAATTCCCCTCTGAAAACCTCAATAATTACATGTCTTACGTCATTAATTTACCTGCATGACGTCACTTCTATAGAAATTGAATGGACTATCCATTTGATTTTTTTTTAAATTTGAGAATAATCTGATCGTTTTCAACGTTAAAAACATAACAGAAATATTTTCTGTAACAATTTTAGTAATCCCTAAGCATACCGCTTTATAATTAACAAGATCGGCTTCAAATTATGCATTTTTACGGAAATTCAAAACAAAATGGCGGACGAAAACAAAAGGTGAGAGGCCAGAGAGGGAAATTAAGGCACGTGCAGTTCATATCTACGGCCGATCCGTAAATACGGGTATACATCAGCGGCAAATTATCCAACCAAATTCAAGGAAATTTCTTTGCAGTATAATAAAAAACGTTATACGGTACGAACAAAAAGTATCTGTTTTCAATTCTCGTCTCGAAATGGAAAAATTTTCATAACACACTGAACCTTTTAACGAATCTGAAATAACTTCGATTCGCTTAATACAGCAAATACTATATAATATAAAAAGCATATTAATTTTTATCTGTAAAGCATGTTTGCATCGAAAAGTTTCTGTTAGAAATTATATATATTAAAAATAACTGCCTAGGCAACTTGGTCTTTTTATATGTACAGATTTATGTTGCAAAAAGTTTTATAAATTTAGCTTAAATCTTGCTAATCAAGATGATGCAACCGGATTTTCTATGAATTTGAAACGAGTTCGTTTCGCGGAATAAACTGAATACTCGAGGATATACCAAATAAACTCTAAAGCGGTAGTTGTCATTGAAGCAGTTTATTTATATCAATTTGCTGAAAAAGTGGCAGATGATATTTTGTCATAAATAAAAAAAAATAGTCAGCATGGTTCCAAGTTGGAGAAGTATGGTTTTTGAGTGACAATCGTTTCGAGAAAGGTGTATTGTCATCTTAACCGTTCAAGTGCTAAGTACAGAATAAGTCAGATTTTTGACCAGTGTCTACTCAAATCAACCTGTGCATGCATACAGTCTGATCAGGGTCTAAACTGTCAGCGTTTCAGTTTATTAAGTGGGCCTGTTTAAGCCTTTACCAAACGGACAGGTCTTTTATCCCATGAGCTACATGTACCAGTGTAGATCAAGATCAGCCGGCTAATCTGTGCTCTCTGATAAGGATCTACACTGGTCACTTTTAGATTCATTCAGTTCTCACTAAGAACGGATCCTGATTACTTGAAGAAGTGCAGAAATGTACTAGCTGAGCCGGATCTACAAACGTACACAGGTCATACACATGATTAGACCCATATATGTGGAATTAATGGTTAAAAGGTTTCTACCCTTGAAATATTTAATATTAAAATATATATTTAACTAAACAATTTAATCTCATTTATTGAAATCCAGATTTAATAGCATGCTTGTGTTGAATAAATTATCGTATTTGTGAACTCCATTAAAATTTCATGTTTTCACATTTTACTTTTTATAGCAGCTAAAATAATATATTTGTCAGCTAGTGTCACAGTCTTCTTTTCAGGGGTGGGCGATATACCGCGGGACACCGGTTTTTGTGGTTAAATTGCCGACGATACAATATAGCGATATCATTTAAAAATTTATTACATATTTAATGATACATAGTTAAAACAATTTTATCTATAAGTTTAAGGTTCATATTAAGCAGATTGTTTTCTGTTAATTTTTCATCTAATCTTGCACAGTTTGCAAACAGCTTGGTTACTGATTATTTGTTTTTGACAATAAAGTCCAGCTAGTACAATATTTTGCATGTTTGCATGTTATTTTATCAGTAATAAATAATTGCAATATATTGCAGTATTCAATAACATATTGCAATATGTCGCAATATCATATTTCCTGGCAATACTCATTCCTGCTTCTTTTGAATTTTTGGGATGTCAATAGACCCTATTAGTTCTTCAACATATTGTAATCAAAAGAAGAATCAGAATGTAGACCATACTGGAGAATTATGCTGTTGTTGTTTGTTTTTGTTGTTTTTTTCAGCGAAACCCATTTTTACACCAAGAACAATAATAATTATAGATATCGGACGTAAAATATGATTAATTTTGCAAACGTCTTGCAGTAAAGGATGGCTGCTACAACTTGAGTTAAATTAAAGCGAAAGTAAACAAATGCCAAAAATATTTAAAATAATGAATGTTTCCTGCCTTAGAAATATATTTTATTTTTAGTTTTAATTAAAGACAAGACAATAAGTGTATGGCAAAAATGTTAATTAATATGGGTTATTTTTATAGAACAGAACAGAACATTACTTTATTCACTCAAATCATAAATGCACGATGTACGAGTGTACAATTACAATATTCTGAAAATTTCATATTCTTTATCGCCTGACATGACAACATACTGTAATATTCGGGGATTCAACAAAACAAAAGAAAGTAGTAGATGTAGTATCTAGCTGTAAAACATAAGCCCCTGTGGTTTATCATCATTTTATGAATGAAATTTTTGCAGAGGACATTGCCATTAGACATACTTCAGTAATCTTAAAAAATATTTTATTTGATTTTGAATTTGTTAATGAAGGTAAAATCAAAATGAAGAAAAAGGAGATATTGTAGTATCTAGCTGTTAAACATTAGTCCCTGTGGTTTATCATCATTGAATTATAAACTCTCTCTCATATCTGTTGTATGTATCATTATGATAGTTGACTTCGCTATAGCAGCATAGTAATAAAGCTTACATATACAAACACTGGTAGTTGTTAGAATATTACAGTAGATAGGGGAGCCAAAACAATCATGAAAAAGGAAAAGAAAACAGAAAGGAAATTATACTAATATTTGATTTCTTACCCAATAGAAATATTAATATTAGTATATTCCGATTTTACGCATTGAGCCGTGAATGTGCTTTTGTATTTATAGATTTTTGGAATATTCCACAAAATAGGGATGTTAGATATTCCCATCATTGCTCAGTATGTTGAAATTGCACTGTTCTTTAACAAAAGGTTTCATGGTCGTGGCAGTAACGCTTCTGATATCTGGTAAGATGACATTAGGGTTTTGTGTTCGAATACTAAGAGGAAATTTCATTTTTTTCTTTTTTTTAAGTCATTTTTGCTATACATTCATTTAGACACCTACAAAAATGACATTAAACCGTACACATTACGAGTAAGCTTTCATCAAGTTAGTTGATAAAATGTCTCTATCGATGCTTACTTAAATCACAGTTTTTGGACGATGCCAAAAACATTGTACAAAGTGGTTTTGAATCATGTAAAGTACAAAAGTAAACGAATGTATCAACAATGGTTTACACAACGTCAGGATTTACAAGTATCAGCGCTCCGCTGGTACGGAGGTGTATGGGGTCAGGGCAAGCTGCTTAAGAAAAATATTTTGTTAAAAAATGAACATGAACACAATTAAAAGAGGGTTGCAAAATATAAAGATAAACAACTCAATACTATTAACTACAATTAATATCATATGAACTAAATTAAAATAATAAAAAGGAAATAAAAGAAAAAAGTTACTATTATTGGATTCGAATATGCAATGTTTTGCATCATAGCCCGAGATCTTATCCACTGAGCTTTTGCGTCGTGACTAAATATCTGCTGTTTTGAACAGGTTTTAATCTCATATAAATCAAGTAATTAAACACTCACTCTGTTAATTGACGCACTTCACCTATTTAGTATTAAAACAGCGGACTTGTCCGAAAGATCACAGCTCACGGGTCAAAATCAAACTATAGTTGCAGGAAAATTGCCTGTGGTGGGGAGATGACAACGATATTGTAAGTCAGACGTTTGTAGTTTTTCGGAAAACTACTCGTTGAGATAGGGATTTATTAATCTGACTTGTATGCTAAATCATTCATGGGTATATAATAAAACGGGGAAATAAATCTTGAAATTTGACTATAAGCTTTGAAGAATTGCTACCCTTGACTCCATACTTTCAAATTTTCATTTAAAGTCCCTTGTGCCGATACATATTAGATGAATAATTTAACTAAATGTATACATGGTATAGGCGGGGAAATCAAAGTACCAGTGAATATTTAGATCGGTATAGATTTCATAATACTATTCATAGATTTAAGGTGCTATGGTAGTTGTCATTGCAACGTTATTGATAAAAAGGAATTATTAAAAGCTCTCTTACGGCAAAATGCAGTTCATTAAAACTCTGCACAAATCAATGTTATTAATGTGTGTTTATTTTTAAATAAGCTTAGAAAAGTTAACGGTAATGAAAAATAGTATGACCTAAAAATCCCGAAAACTCTACATGTATTTGCAAAACAAACATAAAAACGAATCAACACTAAATATCAAATTTAATTCCTTCATGAGAATCGAGTACTTGACAACAGTATCTACGGGCCTCTTGTCTAATAAATGTATACAATATGGGATATTTGTTAACATTTGTTTGACCTTTCTATTTTCTGGTCGCGAAACAGAATGACAAAAAATAAAAATGTTGATTTCTTTCTTCATAATAAAGAGTTCGTTTCAATGACCTTAGTTATTGAGGTCAGTATCATTGGACTCATGTGGGCATTTAAATTGTTGTTTTGTTTTGCTTTGTTTTTGTGATTTATTGCAAATATA
Organism: Corbicula japonica; assembly: GCA_038501625.1. NCBI lineage: Eukaryota > Metazoa > Mollusca > Bivalvia > Venerida > Cyrenidae > Corbicula > Corbicula japonica. The sequence continues at coordinate 39,761 of JAZAYU010001375.1, forward strand.
ATTTAGGATTATTAAGGTCTTCTATTTTTCTTTACTATTCTAACTTTTATTAACTTATGTAAATAAACACTATTGCCGCATTGATTTGTGTAAAGTTTGGTGGAACTTCATAATGCTGTTTGAGAGATTTTGATATAATTTATTGTTGTTTATGAAATAGTATTGACGAAAGGAGCAACGTCTTAACGATACAATTCATATTCAAAAACAAATGTTCAGAGAGAATTAGATAAATTTCTTTTTTTTTCGATGGTAGTGCAATGGCGACTGTAAAATGTAAGTTTCTGCGTAGTAAATATTCATACAAGAGAGAGCCTCAGGAAAATTCAAGCTCCAAGCATAACTGAACGAGAAATCATTAGTTATAAAACGATCCTTTTCAAAAATAAAATACATCAGGCAATAAAAGAAAAAAAGAGAAATATTAAGGGAGTACCGAAATGGAACTGTCAGTATTTAAACGCTTTGCCTATGACAGTTGAAACCATGCTAAACTTATCCGGCTGGATGCTCATGACAAACATAACTTTTCTGATCAATCTTTTTGAGGGGTTGTCCCGGTCAGCTTAATCGGTTGTCGGTTCCGTGATCGGAAGTGCAGGGCTAGGCGCTGTCGCAGTGACGGTTCGGGCTCGCTCCCAGGTAGAGGCAATATTATTTGAAGTATTCACAGTAGCGCTATTTGTGCAGTGCAGGGGCCGTAAAAGTCTTACCATACAAATAGTCAGTACTGTTATCAGTAAAATAACCCGTTACCGATTCGTGCAGTGATGGCAACGTATATCAGGACTATCCGATCAACTTTTTTTTGGGGGGGTGGGGGGGGGGGGGGTTGTCCCGGTTATCTCAATTGGTTTCGTCGTCGGAATTGCAGGGCTAGGCGCTGTCGCTGTGACGGTGCGGTTTCACTTCCAGGTAGAGGAAATATCAGTTCCATGGTGTATTTACATCAGAATGCAAACATACTAGACAACGTAAATATAAAATGTTTTATAATAATATCTCATAAATAAAAGTAAGTTATTTAATTGAAAAAAAATGTGCTTTGCAGTTTGTTGACTAATTTATGTGTATTGTTTTGTTGTAATAATTGGGAAGAGGAATAAATTATAGAATATAAAAACAGTACTGTACCAATGGACATTTTGAACTAAATAAGTGCTGGTAAAAGTCCAAATGGTAAACACTGCCCAATAAAATAATACATAATCTTACACAAATATTTGATGGTTGACGCATTTCGCAGAGAGTTGCTAAGGACATATACACGTGGCAGCAAATACAAAGAAAAATGCAAATTTGACATGTTAAAGTGAATATAATACGAAATCCTTCAGTGAATATTGGTTTCACATGAGCATGAAATTCGAGTTTCCCTTAATAGTTCGCTTAAGAAATTCGAATGGAATCCAGGGGAACAAATTTCTATTGTGCAAAAGCTGAAATGTCTTGCAACAATTTGCCCTTTTGTTTATCTGAAAGACACTTAAAAGCATGACGCTGTCAAAGTATGGAATATCCAGAAAATAAAGCCATGGGCTTTTACCTTTAAATAGAAATTAGAACCACACCAACCGGTCTATATTCTAATGCGAGGTCAATAAAACATATCCAATGACACTTGGGACGTTTGAAAATGATATTGTTTCACCGCCATTCATTTACGACTTTGTTATTTCTTTCTTAGGTCGTAAATTCCCGACACTTAATCCGTATGAAAGAGTTTTATCATGAACAGATTTACTGAATTTAAAGCATTTATAGTTTTCGCGTAGCACTTGAAGGGGATGCCTTTGCACTCCCGGTTTAAAAACAGGGATTTAGTCTAAAGAAAATATTTTTCTTGCGTTCCAGATCGGTTTTCTTTAAACGTTCAAAGCGTTCTCTGTGCTATGCAGGATTTGTATTCTCTGATCCTTAGTCAAATTTTGTTTGTTCAGCCCCCCCCCCCCCACCTTGTTTTTTTTTCATTTAGGTCAATCCAATTTTTTTTAACTGGGGACCATACGCCACTGAACATGGAATACTGTATAAATCGGAAAATACCGCATTGACGTTTCACGTTCACCGCCATATGCACACTATCTGAAAGGATCTAAATTGTTCATTTTGAGTGCACAAATATGCATTTCCATTACTGCCCCTCAACATAATCAATAAAACCGAGCCAGCAATATATTCATATTTGTAGTGTTAGGTGGTTTTCAAAGTTCCATTTTTATCCATTATTCTGTATTTTCGCAGATGGTGTCTTATGCTCCCCATGTAAACACGAGTCACGCGCTGTGACGTTTTTACACAAATACGAATGCGAAATAAATTCCTCCGCTGTATACAATAAGTAAGGAAATAAGACATAAATAAAATGGTAAAATGGATATTTGGTATGCAAGAAAAAGTATTTATCCCACATGCTCGGATCAGATTATGTCTAAAACAAGTTCCCAAGGGTCGGTTTTGCCTATTCAAACCTCAAAAATACTGAAATATTAAAGTACGTTTTATTTGCGACGATCTGCTGAAGTTAAAGCGAAGTCTCTTTTAAACTGCCGTTGGTCCTTTTTGTAGGAATGATTATTTAAATTTGTTAATATATTTATGAATATACTCTGTGTTTTTCTTGATTATTATAACAGGCTTAAATAATAATTGGATTTTTAATTAATTCTAAATGTTTCCTGACATTTTTGATATAACAAAACGAAATACAAAATATAGTTTTAGCGAGAGATTGTGAACACAAACATTAGGAATTATCTCACAGCGACGAAAATTTGATTGACAGCAAATTCTTATCTGGTAGCTGAATGTAGCGTCTTCTGATTGGAGCGGCAGTTCAAACAGTAATCACATGACATAAAACGAGATCGGCGTCTTTTGAAGTGTTGCAATGCAACGGGTGTTTACGGAGGTCGCTCGCTGGGTCAATATATAATTGAAATGGAAATTTATAGTAATTAAACTCCATTAAAATGCAAACTCACCATTAGGACATTCGCAATATATCACTTTTTAATATGTATAATGCAGATTTCAGAATGAAGGATTGTAACTAGGTGCGTACTGCGAAGCAAACTTTGAGTAGTTCAACATAGTGTGTGGAGAATGAAAAAAAGAAATATCTGCGTGTAAATAAGTCATTACTATTATCAATATTAAATCAGTTGCGAGTGTAACATGATGTTGGTGTTTAGGTTTTTTTCACAATTTCGGGAATATGACCTATACCCCTGGAATTGGGAAATTTCACCAGAAATATCCATGGGAATGAAAAAGATTTTTTTCTCAATAATTTGGGGAATAAAAAGATTTTTTGTCAGTCATTTTTGTATTGGTTCAGATGGGAATATTTCTTATCAAATTCGGAAAACAGTATATGTTTTGCCATTAGGAACAAGACCAAATATGGACTATAAAATCGTTCGAAAAAAGCCATGTGTTTAACAGGGATATCAGCGCAAACATTTGGTTTATTCATTCCTAGCGCTGTGTCATATGGCTACGCGCTGTAGCCGTACGGGTTCGAGTCTTAGTGTAAGCATACATTATCATTGTCATTTTAAAATGTTTTTTTAACTAAGATGTGAGGCTTTAACACAGTTTCCTTAGATATACTTACTACTTAAAATGGATATTCAACTTTCACATTACCATCTATGTGCGTAAAAATATTGCATACAAATGACAGGAAGAAATTACACATTTGGGACTCTAGAAAGTGGTCGCATTATGTGATATCGGGGTGGTATAATCAGAATGAAGGAATGATGAATTACATAGGAATAAACTCCGTTTTTTAATGTCCGTATTAACGGGTTTGATCTCGTAATCGGGAAGGTCGGAAAGCGGCGTTTTACTGTATGTTTAAAAATAAATTCCGTTAGAGTTTCAATCTTACTTTTATTTATTGTTATTACATACAAACTTGGGTTTTTTAACGTTTATGTTTTGAATTAAAATTGATTGCGAAATTTGAATATGGAACTGTTTATTGATTTTTACATAATGTACTTTTCGCTTACATTATGTTACTAGGTAACATAACAGAAAAGTTGTTTATTGTATACAAAGTTAAGAACACAATATACCCGCTTTTACAAACTAACACTTGAATGATTGGACGCACTAATGCGTGGCACATGTTTCATGCCCAATGAGTAACTACACATCCAGTTATTTATTTATTTTGACAACAATTACGTTGCAATTTTTTTAGAAGAAATCGGAACTCTGGATTTGAAACACTACACGTCCCGTTACATGTTTTGGCTCACCATGTGTTACCATAAATTCATTTTTATGTAATACATACCCATACAATAGAGAAAGACAGAGGAGAAATTCCTATCCATTTTATCAAATGACACTTGCCTTTATCATTGAGCAAGCAACATATTTTACAACTCAAATTTCACAGGTTATTTCATTATTCTATTTTATTTGTTCTCATAAACAACAATTAAGCGCTCATCTTCTCTTTCATAATCAATGAAAACGTGTTCGTACTTAATCCATGATGCGACAGATTGGGCGTAGCAAATTATATAATATAAACATTAAGTTCATTTTCTGCAATGAATATGGTTAAAATCGAGATTCTGTTAAACACATTTGTGGCAATTTGTATGAATGTAAATACAAAAAAGAGACCGCGAACTAGTTTTCCGTATCAGAACATTATTGTTTACAGTGAAATAATAAGAATTCGTGGGGTACACCTTTTCGGGACATCTTTGGCAGATCGAATAACGAATTTAAACAACATCAACATCATCATCATCATCATCATCATCATCATCATCATCATTCAATTGAGTTACAACAACATTGTTCTGCAACAACAACAACTACTACTACTTTCACTACTGGTGGTGGTGTGGTGGTGGTAGTTGTAGTAGTTGTTGATGTGCTGCTTTTTCTATTACTGCTACTGTTACTAGTACATGCTTTTTTCAAGCCGTTTATCACATTAAAAGAGGCCCATGATATTGTTGATTTTTAATTTTGAATATAGCCGTCCAGGACAATATAAAAGACAAACATAAAGCTGGAAATAAAAAACAACACATCAGAACATTGCTTTTGCCCAGATTTTTTTTATTACAACTAATAATATTAACGAAATAAATGTAAGCACTATAAAGAAATATAAAGTTTCTGGATTTGAATACAGAGATGTTTGTAAAGTAAAAAAACATATTTTGATTCAGACGAATGTATATGAGAGGGTCGTTGTGTTACGGTGCTTCTACATACCGAAACATTTTGAAAAGAAAGCAAAGTTGTACTTATAGACTCACTCAAAGTTCTAATTAGCCATCAATTGTATATGTTTACAGTGTATGTTTATTCCGTTTCTTCCCTATGTAAAGCGAGATTGTAAAAACAACTGTTTTGTTTTTAAATCAAGTATTTCATGTCTATTTAATCTTTGCTTACACCGAAGGGACAAAATTAAAACAGTCTTTAATTTAAAGGGAGATGATTATAAAATCGGGTACTTTGAAGGGGATTTATTTAAACGCAAGTGATGCTGAATAATGAGGTTTTATATTTTTCCCAATAACGAGGGGTCCAATTTAAACAAAACGAGCAATTTAGAGCAAGTTCACGGATGTCTGAACTAAAATTGCATGAAATGCATTTCTTAATCAGCTAAATTTAAGATAACTTTCGCCAAATAAACTGTTACAATGTCAAGTATTGCAAGGTTAAATCTTAAATTGAAGACTGATGCTGGCAAGTGATCATTGGGCCGCGTCACGGGAAAATGTACATTCGGGCATTTGACGTCAATTCTTGAAATGACGTCATTAAGTTGAGCAGACGACATAACTTATTATGCATTTCGCGGTAAAAATAACATTATGTTTTCAAATGTGTAACAACATTGCCAATATGTTATAAAAATAATTGATAATTGTAAGTTACTTCCCAAAGATAGTTACAACTCAAATGTCTAAAAATATTACTGAATGGACATTTTCCCGTGACGCGCCCAAAATAAAGAGTTTAGTCAATGTCTATCTAAAGTCTGTCCCACCTAACCGTGAAACACGTTTTCTGAATTTATTATGCATCGTTTTAAAAAAAGAATACCACCAATCGACGCAGGAAAAAAATCCATGGGGGTGGTCTTTCCTTAGATTTTTGATATTTTGTTCAGTTACGAAGATATTTGTGTTTGTTTCCACCCTATGGGAAATTTACATTGTTTATTTTGGTTGCCATTCGAAAATTCTCTTTGTCGGAGGTTTGCCGGCAAACGTCACGCGGATTACCAAGGAAATTTAAGTAAGTAGCTGAGGGGATGTCTCACAGTCATTAATCCGCTTAGTTTTAATCAATAAATATTTGAAATAAAAATGAAGGTGTTTTTAAATAAATCTATGAAGGAAATTCGATGTAGTCTACGATGCCGATATGAACGAACATTATTTCCTGACAAAAATAATACTGATTATTGTCAATAAAAGCTTAAATTAAGACTCACATTCAATTTCAAGAAAGAAGCTGTTTACAACAAAATTTCCTACCTTAAACATCATGAATCCAAGAAAAATTATTCCGATAAAGAATTTTCACTTAAATTTATCACGATGCTCATATGGTCAAAAACGGCACCATACTGGGATGAAACATAACCTTCTGCAGTATGTTTCAAACATATGGCATCGGAGAAGCCATCTTAGATCTTAAAGTTTAGTTTACATCCTCATCCACGGCAATGTTTTTGAATATTATCCGCTCGCTAACTTACATGAAACCACGCCTCATTCCAAGAAAAAAGTTGAATTTAGCCTGAAACGTCTAGCTAGAACCGGATTGCAGTCGCGCGCATACTGCGTAGTAGGTACCGAATCAGGGCAAGAAATAAGTGTTCCGAGGTTCCCAACGGGGACTTCCAGAATAAATATTTCGCGGGATATATGGAAAGGCTATGTTATTTTACATGTGACTATGCAGGATAAAAAATAACGTTTTATATATTTTAGTTACGTTTACAGTAATGCGATTTTATTTAACTATTACTTGCAATACCATGCGCTATTCGGGTTTACGATCTAAAGTTACGATTATCAGGGGCGGAGCCAGTGGTTAATTTACGGCAGTACAGGTTTCGCAAAAGGTCTAAATTTGTTTAAGGTCTACATTGTATAAATGTATTTCGTGATTGTAATTTTTACACATAGAACAATAATGACCTGTGTCCGACATATCATGGTGATGGTAAGGGTGAACTTTGTAAAGCCTCGTGGGCAATGCATATGGTTTTATAAAGATGCACACACATAGACAACGGCATTTTGAACTAGCGGTTAATCTGATAATAGAAATAAACACTGTTTTCATGTGTTTGTTCGCCAATGATTTTTTTTTTAATTTTCTGTTGATTTTATTAACGTAGGAGACTGAATACAACGAAAGAGCCGGGACGGAGTCTTCATCAGTCAGATAAATCATCGTACATTATTTCTTGAGTATGTGGTGCATGCGCTTACTTTCTATAAGATATAATGATAGCTGCAAACACCAAATTAATAAGAGTTTTAGAGCTGATTAATGGATCAGTAGGTAGCGAGTCTATCTCTGTGTCTAGGGATCCCCCGATACATCAACTAAATATACGAATTTTAAATCGTGGTCCAGTGTATAGAATCTATCCACCGTAATAAAAAATATATAGGGATAATAATTTAATTCCGCTGTATCTTGCCCTAGCCTCCGAAAATCAAAAATGACTAAAACTGTTCTGTAGCGATGATAAATATATTTAAATGCACAAACGGGATTTAGATCAATTATAGATACTCGCTTCGCCTTCTTCGTTTTCTGCCGATCACCATAATCAAAGTATATTTTATACATAAAGAACAACATACCAACATACATCGTTGCGTCTATTCAATGTTGTCGAATTATTTGAACTTATAATATACGGTTTTGTGTTTTTTATCAATAAAATCGCGCTACAGAACGTGACCTTTTAAAAGAATGTCGATATTTTTATTTACTTTATGATGAGACTGTGTCCTTTTCTCTATCTATTAGGACCATAGACAGACGGGTATAGGTACTGATGCTAAATTAAGGCGCACTTTGGGCGCGCAATCTAGAATGTACGCGTTGTAATGAACGTTTGAGATCGTGTCTAGTTCCAGGATTAAATCAGACTTCTTCGGTGTTCCATGGGGTCATCGTTGTTTCGCCCTGTCGTCCTCTTGAACGAGACCATGAAAACTTGATACAGAAAAATCATGAAAACACTACGCAAAATCGCAAAAGCAAGATGCGAGATCGCGAGAACATGATGAGAGGACAAGATGTATCTTGTTCTTGCGATCTCGCCTCGTTGTCTAGCGATCTTGCATCCTGTTCTCTCTTTTGTGATCTCATGAAAAAACGAGACCATGAGAAAACAAGAACATGGCGACGCGAGGTAGCGAAAACATGTTGCGGGGCCCCCTCATCGTGTTCTCGGGACCTCGCATTTTTTTAGACTTCGAATTGTGTTCTCGCGTTCTCGTCTACAGTTCTGCGGAACAGAACAGAACATCATCTTTATTTTCCCAGATGTGTAGTACATGAAACAGTCAATATGATATATGGTGGAGAGCAGATTATAGGTTCATTTTACATAAATATCAAGGTGCTTTTTGGCTGGTCAACAGAGAAAATAAAGGAAAGATAACCGTAATCACAATGTCCGGAGTATGGTGGATGATCTACATTTAGTGTTTTTCTCACAAGCCCCCGATCATTATCTTTTTTCTATCTTTTTGTTTATGTTTTCCGTTTTCCCACTAAATCCATTTTATGTTAACCTGTATGCTAAATGATATTCTGTTCTTTTCCACTGAATGTTCTTTTCCACTGAATTGTAAATGATCTAAAAGAAAAAAAAACACTATGAAAGAAAAAAAATCGATAAAAACAGAACAAAGGGTTCCAAAGTCCAACCTTTAACTAAAGTTAAAAAAAAACAAACATTTAGTGATTTTTCGTGTATGTTGACATTCAGTCGATAATTTATATCTAAAGCGATGCGTATTTGGAAAGCTTCTCGTTTACCGATGTATAAACTCCTGGTTACGCCCCAGTAAAATTCCGATTACGTCATCAAACACTGTCATTATTTAGGTCAATGATTTTGGTGCAAGTTCAAAGATGTCGGTGCGATCATAATTATTTAGAATGACGACATGACTATGATGAAGAAAATACAAGTAAGTTGTAGAATTTTTTTTTATTTTACCCACTTTGTGCATAAAAATAACTCACTTTCTGCACAAACGTGTTTTAATCATTATTCATTACACATCTGTATTATTAACAGAGATGAAAATGTTAACACGAATTCGCCATAATAGTAAGTTAACAAGAACGTTGAAACCGCCCCTTCGTGACGTTGTGAAATTGATCGCACGTGAGATATCGCGGCAATGAATGGACGTAAACAAATAACATTAGCGTCTATGGGGAAAATGAAACTTTTACAAATAACTATTTTATAGGTGTTTAAATCCAAAAACTAAGGAAAGACCACCCCCATGGATTTTTTTTCTGCGTCGATTGGTGATATTCTTTTTTCCAAACGATGCATAATAAATTCAGAAAACGTGTTTCACGGTTAGGTGGGACAGACTTTAATAAAAAATTGTAATAATTGTAATAATAAAAAATACAAAAAGTGACAATTTAGAACTTTTAGTGAGTGTACATTTGCACTTATCCTTATAATTGGTAATTTACATATTTTAGTTATAGCTCACAGTGTTAAAGAACTGGTGTTTTTTTAACAAACTGACATACCACTTTACCTATTTAGGAATATTTACGTGAACCTGTTCGAAAGATCACAGTAATTGTTCAAAATCGTACTATACATACGTCCTACATTCGACAAAAAAAACCATACGAGAGTGTAACATTTGTTTGTATAAATAACTGGATAACCCATTTTACTTAAGTACATAGCCTTGAATTATATTTATCTCTTAGAAAAGAACAATATTAAGTGTACATATGTTTCGTAAACAAGAACATTGTCAAATAAACGTTAACATTTTCATGTTTTCTTGAAGGCCAACACATGGCGGTTTTATATTTCAAAAAAAAAACAAACATTCATATAAATTTAGGTAAGTCAGAATTAACATTGTTAGTGATAGTGTAACTTACAAAAGCTTGTACAGATGTTTGAAATGGTGAAACGTCCAATATTTCCGAGACATGCCGTATCATAACGATGAACGCCGAAGATGGCGATTGACTTTGAATAGCATATACGTGTGACTGTTTTGATCATATAAGAAGAACGTAGAATGATTACACGAATTGAATTGTTTTGCAATGTCGTGTCTTAAACAATACCAATGTATTTTGAATAAGGGTTTAAAACCATTGCATCCGAGATATATCGTAACATAACGATATGAACGCCGAAGATTGCCGATTGACTTTTAATTGCAAGTACGTGTGTCTTGTTTATTCATGCACGTACAACCTAGAGTGGACATTTTCGCAATTTTTTGTGTCATAAACAATACCAATTTAGGTAAATAAGGTTTTAAACCTTAGCATAAGGAATGGAAGGGTAAGAAATGATTCAGACAGGATACAAATATACAGGTCGTTGGTTTTAACCATATCAAATGAGAGAAACTTAGATTCGATTTCTTTATTTACAATATGGCGCCAGTCCATATTACGAAGCAGTCACCGGGCATAATTGTGTAAATATAATTAATTAATTTTTTTACTCATTTTATAATAGTTTTTGTTGATAAATAACTTCCCTTTTCTCATTAAAACATTGTAAACTGCTGTTACAAATAAATTGTTTTGAAAATTTTGTTCAATATCACACAATAAAAATTCTTAGTCGGGAATCGTTGACGTTGACCCTACAACGTGAACGATTTGTCAGCTTACCAAAAGAAGCTCTTGATCGCTTCACTCAGACTGTAGGTGTTCCCCTATAATTTTGACCATATGTGTTTTTAAAACATGCAGACTAGAAACGATATCAAAGTATTCAACTATGGTTATGCCTTTACTCCACAATTAAACCTTTGTTGCATGGGCGAACATTGTATATCCTGATCAGCCGGCACATTCGTGCCATCTCATCAGGTTCTTCACTGTCGCTGATCAGGATCTGCACTGTGTGCTTTTTGTATTAGGTTATTTCAGAACAAAAAAGCGAACAGTGCAGATCCTGGTCAGACGGCACCGATGTACTGACTGATCTGGATCTACACTTTTTGTACATACGACAATGCGCTTATATGGAGTAAAAGGTTAATATGCCAAACAGTCACTCGCTCTCCAGTGGGTTTTTAAGCCGCTGGGACTGATGTATTTTCTGTGACATTTTGGGCACTCAAACGGACGATCATTCGCATGTAGTTTTTTATGCAGTTTCAGATGAACAAATTGTGTAAACTTAGCAGGGCATTGTTTACACATGTACGGTTTTTCACCGCTGTGTAGACGAAGATGTGTCTTCAAATTTGATGAGGAGCTGAAACGCTTTTGACAGACAGCGCATGCGTGAGGGCGTTCCCCAGTGTGTACCAAATGGTGCTTTTGAAGATGGGCCAACTGGGTGAATCCTTTTGCGCACGTGCGACATGTAAATGGCCGTTCTCCGGTATGCGTGCGCAGGTGTACTTTTAAGTTTGATAACTGACCAAAAGATTTTAAACAGAATCTACATTCATAGTGCATTTTGCCGTTCTTCTTTTCCAACGGATATGGTAAAGACTTATGTCCCCTGTTATCTCCATGCGTGGCACATAACTTTACCGTCTCTTCTTTCTCTCTATCTTTTGACAAATTTATTGCAGTCTCCTGATCGCTTGGTCTCTGACCGTCAGCATTGTCTACAATCATATCTGGCACTTTTAGTCTTTCATCAACTGGTTTGCGGACTTGAAAAATATTTCCTGTTTCCGTCTGGTATAAATTTCTTTGATATCCAATTTGAGGTCCAAAAACCATGTTGTAATTATACGTCGTTAAGGGATCAAATCCCGTCTGCAGTACCGCCGGAAGTGGTTCCCCGAATCCAAAAGATTTTGTATGGCAAATGTCCAGCATTAGTTTCGGATATAGGCGTAAATATAAAGGAACCTCTATTAAATGTTTCTGCATGTCTCTGTAAATTTGAAAAGCGGATTGCCGATCACATACATGTCCATTTGTGGAAAAAGTTGAAAGCGAGCTTTGAAATGGTAACATGTTCACTGGATAGTGAAAGTTTGATTGGAATCGATCTGAGTCATGTAAATGTTTAGTTGTTCTAAACATACCCTCGGATGTAACAGTTTCGTCTTTTGCAGAACTATATCTATTTATAGACTCGCCGAGCCTCATGCTTTCATACTGATGAAAACTGTCACGCATTGAAAAATTTTGGTCCATATTTCGCCGATAGAGAGATTTATTTTCAGATTCGCCTGTTTTCGCGGCTCCATGACAATCCGGAAGTTGAACGCCAAACCATGGTCTCACTTCCGTTTCCGGAAAATTTAACATATTTCTTGAATGTATTCGTAAAAGTACGTTATCATACGAGATACATCGACGCCTTTATGCGTGACTGCCTTTCTGAAAAGATAAATATAGTTAACTTAACTGTGACTGCACATTTATTTAAAACTCTTTAATTCCAAAAGCGTAGATATAGAGGATATTTGTTTTTACCAGCGTAAGATAGAAATATATTTCGCTGAGTGAGCTCCGGAATTCGTATTTTCACGAGTGGCGAAGCCACGAGTGAAAATACATAATTCCGGAGTTCACGAGTGAAATATATTTCTATCTTACACTGGTAAAAACAAATTTTCTTTTTATTTTATGCTTTTCGTGCAAAATTTTCGTGAATTTGACAGAAAAGTTGAAAGAAATGGCGCCAAATCCGCTTGTTTATGACGTGACGTCATGATGTCAAATATACATTTGAGCCCGTTTTCTAAACGTTCTTATTTGGTATGTTATGTTTGTTTGGGTACCAACGTAAAAAAAAATCAGTGAAAATAAAAATGATATTCCACTGTTTGAAAACAGTGAATTACCACTTTTATTTCACCGGGAGAATTATATAATTCACTGAAAAGCATAAAATAAAACTATTTCTTTCTCAGATTGTATTTATAAATACGTAAACTTAGCACAGTGGGGAAGGACGACGGAAAAAATTTATTTTACATTTAATCGAAACAGGTACTGTGTGCGAGGGGGGATGGGGAGTAGGGGGGGCGGGTAACGTTTTTAATCACTAAAAAAAGTCTTTGAGTGCAATTGCTAAATTAGCATCTGAATTATCCGCACCAAGCATTCTTGTTAAACCTACAGAAAAATAATTTGAGCTTAAGCTCAAGTATTCGAGAGTTTATTTTTAGTTTAGTTAAGTTTTCTTTTACTGATTATTATGTAGTGAGTTTCGTAGTTGTTTTATTTCTTCCTTTTTGTGGAAAAATAGAATAAAAAACTCTGTTTTACTGGATCTCGGGCGGGATGTGAACGCATGTTTTTCTTCTTTTATTTTACGAATCAAACTTCATACCAACTTGACCAGGGTATAACAAGTGCAATTACGAATCTAATATTTCGAAACTATAGAATCTTTACAGATCTCTGAAGTGAAGTACCAATATTAGGCGAACCCTTTCTATGTTAGAAAAACATGATTTTTACTTTTATGACAATTTGTTTTCAATGAATTTTCTTAAGCCTTTCTTCAAATTGTTCTCAAATATCGTCTGCTTTAATCACCACAGATGCGTTTAAATGGCTCTTAAGAAAGCGAAAAAGTTTTTTGATGCATTCATCTGTGTTTCGTGGGGTACTTTCACTCAAACAACAGTTTTCGTTTAATGCAATTTGCTGCAAATGCATCTTTAGAAATTAACAAACAATTTATTAGTTAGCTGTTCATTGGTCGATAT